>BMAO01000479.1:0-111128 GCA_019973975.1 Trichonephila clavata
ACGGCAATGTGCGCTGCTGCTGTACTTCAAAGCTCATGTACTGAACAGTTATTGTAAAATTACACTTTGTCAACGATGCTTTCAGTAAACACTTGACTTTCCTTTTTTGTGTTTGTGCCTCACCGTGTCATTTGCGCTCATACATTCCTATACAATAAATGATTGTTACAATGTCCTCTACCTACCTTTAAAGTTGTAACCATGAATTAAGGACCACTTTATATATATATGTAATGACTTCTTCTAACTCTTTAACTTTACCCCGTTAAATTATTTCCTAATTCTTTGGCACAAGACCGTTGATAATCTTTATCTTAATCTAATTGATCACGCGCATTGGCAGCCAATCACTACTCCTGTTATAAAAATAGTCGTACGACCTTCACCGCCAGTTTAAAAACTCAGAGCAGACGTTATGCGGCTCTCTTGTTTTTCCTCATCATCATGTAGTCGGTTGGCAGCTAGTGTTTGTGTATTGTTGTGTGTTGTATGTTTATTTGTGATTACGTCCATATGTGTGTCTAGATGTTCAGTGTTTAATAAAGAAGAATAGCTTTTCCAAGACTGCCCCCTCAATAATAATGAAATGCAACATCAATCGTAAAGACTGTTAATCATATAAAGAAATACCAACACCAGCCACGCTACAAAAATCTTCGCCCAAATTCGTCATCCTTTACTAAATCCGTCGTCATTATATATATATAAATATATATATATATATATTATATATATATATTATATATATATTCAAAAAATTACTGACTTGTTTAACTGTAAATTTGTTTTGATGCATGAATAGAAAATTATAAGAAGTAAAGTTAACAATTTTTTATGATATTAAGGCATTATTGCCTTTTAAACATGCAAAAATAACTTTTTATTTGCTTTTTTATGAGAATTTTATCGAATTATGATTATCATTCAACCATTTTTTTTAAATTTCGAATGGGCTGCGGATTGGTGTTTTACGATTGCAGACCTAGTACATTCCGCGGAAGCTGATGTATCTTTTTAGTGCGGTACCATATGGACGGATACCAATCACCGCAGGTATTTTTGACACCCAATTTCCTCCCAAGAGGGTGGCACCTGAGTTCTGCCGATGCGAACCTGTACTAGAATTTAATTTTCCTTAGAGCACCGATGCCAAACAGATTCTCTAGGGATCTCTTACATGCCGTATAATCATACGACATGGACGCTGCCGATTTTGGCATCATGAAAATCCACCGACATGGGAGGGGGTCGAACCCGGAACCATGCGTGCAGAAGGTCAGCCACAAACCAATCAAGCCATCTATCAGCTTATCATTCAAGCAATCACATCAGAAAATAAAATATTAATTTGAAGTTTAATATTCTGAAATAAAAAACGAAAAAATTAATAACGAAATGGAGAAAAATTAATATGGTATGAAATATAAATTGTATTTTCAAAATGCATGTGTGATTATACACGGGATGATGTTATTTGGGAATAATTTTTTTTATTCTAAAATTCTTAGATATTATATTAAATTTAATAATGTAAAAACAAAAGTTTAAGTTACAGAATTAGAGAAATGCAATTAAGTAAATCTTCATAATACTTAGCATAGATTTTTTTTAGATTAATACCATAAACCAGTAGTTCTTAAACTTTTGTCAGTGGACTCCTGAGGGTCCTCAGCACTTTTCTAGGGAATCCGTGAAGTTATCTCTTTTAATGTTAAGATTAATTTATTTTTTTTTACAGAAAAATTGAAAGATGTGCCATTCTAGACTAGGTCACTTACTTCCCCCAATGAAAAAACTACTTCGATAAAGAATTTTAATTCAGTTTTTTTTTTATTGATTGCATCTACATGGCTATTACTACAATGCAACATTTTCAGAAAATAATAGGAACACATGTACAAAACTTTAAGCATTGTATACATAGCTTGGCCAATATGATAAAAATTGCATTCACCTCAATTTTCTAATCAAATTAGCCCTGCGAAGTGTTAAAAAAGTATGAAAAGTCAGTGCTTTTCAAACTTTCAATATTTGCGACTCAATATTCTATCATAATATCCATTCACTCGCCTTCTCCTCCATACAATAACAATGTATTGAATTCACTAATATTGTACTTTGATGCTAAAGCTGCCACCGGCGTATATAAACATTGCTCTGTGAAAGTCTTAATTTACCTGGAGATATATATACGTCCTTCCGAAGTGCGATTTTTTCTGTTCATTGCTTTCCATAAAATTATTCCAAAAACTTTGAAATCGAATAAAAGGTCATAGACAGTGTTTGCGAAGTATTTACTTACTATAGAGGATTTTCTCATTTATGTCTTTTCTACCTCTTGCTCCCAAAGTATTTCTTACGTGAAAGGGTGCATTGTGGGGAGCGAATAGCGTGCATTTTTATTGGCAGTTAAAGGATTAATTATAAACCGTACAAATTATCATGATAAGTATTAATTTTTGTCTACGTATAATTTTATGCATGACAAATCCATAGGGTCACAGATAATTATTAATTTTGTTATTTACTTATTTTTATTAAATTAATTATAAAATATACTGTGCGGAACTGATGGATGCATTTATAAGTGTTTTATATCAGCGTAAATGTGTATTTCATTTTTTATTGTCAGAATGTATTTTGTTTGTTTACTTTCAGTGAGTTAGTAATTTTTTTAAAAATAATCTTTTGTTTTTGACTTTTCAATATGCTCGCGCACCCCTTTCAAAATTATCACGCCCACCCAAGGGGCGCTCTCCACAGTTTGAATAACGCTGGTATAAGTAGTACAGGTAGTCTTAGGATTATTGAAGAACCTTTAAATCACTCAGCCATGTGTTTGGTGTCCGAGAGAAGTGTTTAAAATCTTGAAGTGCCGTGATGTCACATTAATACATAAAGGGGATCCACAGCGATCGAAATTTCCCTGGAAAGATTGAGGAATCCCTACCATAAGCGAAATTAGTCCAAAAATAAACCAGATATAATTTTCCAAACTCATGTCAATACAAATCTTGGAACACTCGCAGCTGATATGATCTCAGTTAAATTTCTATAAAAGCAAGTTGTTTATATAAACAAACAGTGTATTTACTGCTACTACAGTGCCCTCTTGGAATAAACCCTGATAATTAATATGGATACGTTTCCATGACAACCTCTAATATGTCCGAATATGGGAGCGTTTGCTTGAAAAAGATACTTCAATTATACACTTTGAGAAATTTCATTAATCTAGATCGAAAATTTCAATTATTTTTGTTTGTTTGTGAGTTTCACGTTAATTCGCAATTAATATCTTACAGATAAAATGGATTATTTCTAAGGAAGCGAGAAAAGATGTGTTGAGTATTTTTGGATTTCTCTTATGATACGAGAGTGTCTTTGTAAATGTTAGATATCTTTCATGCAGAACTTTGAGGAATTCAATGGGTTAGAAAGAATGTGACCAATATTGGTACATAGGAATATTTTTGAAAGAATTCAGCATTTTTCTTTTACCCTTTAACTGTCAAGTTATTTTGAAGTTTAAGTACATAAATCGTCAACTTTTTTCTTGAAAAAATTAACTATTTTGAAAAATAAAATAAAATATACTTAGAAATTAAAAACTGATATTTCGAATTACTTCCATAAAAATTTTTAAGTTTTAATAGAAACTTCATATTTGCTTGAAGTGGCTACTACACGGCGTAACAGTGGTAAAGTTCGCTTCTAGGTGGAGCATTATTTTCTAAAGAATAAGATAAAATATGAATAAATAAAAATGAATACATATTAATGTGTAGTATAACTAGAAACACTTTTCAAGCACAGACCAAATCCGCAATTATTACGCCAGAATCGGGTTTCCTTACTTATTTTATTTTCCATTTGCACCCTTTTTTGCAGTCTTGTCGGGTCACGTTCCGCTGGAGAAGGGGAAATACCGGATATAGAATGTCCTTCAGTAAGATGGACATGGTTAATTACTGTACGAAGTATGCCAGGATTCTTTTGTCCAGAAGCCTTATCATCATATTTGCGTAAAAGCTCTTCTGCAACTTGAATTCCAAATTTTAAAAATATCACAGACATTTTTATGGATCAAAAACGAGTTCACGCGTACCTTGTCTATTAAATGTAAAATATTTCTTTCTATAATATTTTTTCTAACTTTTTCGGGTTGTTAGATGAAAGCATATTTCTAAATCACAGAAATTTCTATAACCCGTAATAAATTACGCAGCAAATTACCTAGTACAATATTCGTGCATGACATTTTAGACCGCTATTGTGCCTAATCTCGAGCAAGACAATTCAAAGGTTAAAGTTTCGGCGAATTGTGATGACTGCTTCAAACAAGTCGATGGGGCACCCTTGAGTAAATGTTAGGAGTGTTATTAGTAATCTTAGTACTAAAATAACTGATGCTGTAAATTTAAAATTAGTACTGAAGTAATTTAGTAATTTTTTGAGTAATTCTGCATAAGATTTATTTGCTTAGTTATTGTATTTTTAAGGTATCCGACTACCCTAAAATTGTGTATTCTGCCAAAAATTTACAAATTTTTTTATGACTTTATCGGCCCATTCTTTTTATCTTTATAAAAATACTAAGTGTATTATTTTCCATTCACTAGAGCAAAAATTACAAGAGTTTTAGTAAAAGCAGATGTCTTTACCTTAAGCAAGATGTCATACTTAAAAACGCGTTTTTTTCGAAATGTGCTTTTTTAGTAAATGCTCAAATGGGGACAGCGCGCGATTGCTCGAAAAGATTTGAAAATAATTTACTGAATTTTTTTGTGTTGGTTCTGTATAATAGTAGAAGTGTTTTAGCCTTCAGATTTCTCAATCACTGTTCTATTACAAAATTAACATTCCCTTATGTTAATAAAATTAAAATATCTCTTATCCTGAAGGTCATTTCAAAAATGAATAGCATAGCAACACATCAGAATTGAAAAATTGAACATTTTTTCTAAATTTTTGGTACAGAATGGTCCCGTTTATGCTATTTTTTGTAAATTGTTATCAATTTTTTCTCATTTTAATAATAATAATTTCTTTTTCTCATCCTAATTTTAGTATATTTTTTCGTAAAATGTACTAAACAAATCTAAAAAGCATAAAATTTCATGTAACTCCATTAAAAAAAGTTGCCGCAAGTAGTGGGATACCTAAAGTATATATATATATATATATATATATATATAACAATTTTGCACAAAAAGTTAGAATCCGTTTTATACAAATGAAATAGAAAGCCCCGCCTAAAAGCCAGATTAATAAAGTTAGCACAATTTTAATGTCTGCAGTTCATAAAAATACCTTGACTTTTTTGTATATTCTTGACAGCGATATAATTTAAATGATATTGATTGGAGTTTTATTTTTTCTCACTCTCGATGCAGCATATTAATAAACAAATTCCTTCATGTCTAGAAATAAAAATTTAACTCCAAGAAAAATTTATATTTTTCATTCCAATAAACCAAATTGATGTATTTCCAAGCAATGCCGATTTTAATGGCAAATTAAATATCCTTCGAGCTTCCAAATCGTAGCTCTTACGTTTTTTCAAAATAAATAAATGTAAACAAATAATTCTCCGACAGATTTTCATTTTAAATATTGATATATCTACTAAAAGTTCTCAAAGAAACATATTTTTTGCTTTCATCCTCAATATACATTTATGCAAAAAATACTTTGAAAGATGTAAAACAAATTACATTTCTTTTTATTTTGCTCATTGATTTTTTCTCTCTCAAAGCATTAGTTTATTTTAACAGACTGTGCCTTGTTACATTACATATTTTATTCATTAAATGAAAATAATCTAAACAATTTTATACTTTGATGAATATATAAATAAAAAGAAATTCAAAAAAAAAAAACTTTACATATATTATTTATACTGTATTAAGATTATAACAAAATAAAAACACACATTAAAACAAGGTCTTAAGACGGAACAGAATTGAATACAAGTGTCCAAACTTCATGCTCTTTATGGAAAACTTATAAATTTATTATAAAGAAAATTACATGTTTGTTGAAATTAAATATGGTGTACATTGTTTAGCGTTATTCACAAATTTCTCCCTCAGGATTGTCAACCGTTTTATGGTTAGAATGTTTCCAAAATTAAATTTGGTAATGTGCAGAATTTTTCAAAGGTTAAATTATGTATGAAATTGCATTGTAATGAACCATTACGAAAAAAAAAATAAATAGTCAGGTTAAATTCTTCAGTGAAGGATGGTTTTAATTTAAGTTTGATCCAAATTTTAGAGAAGTTTCTCTATTTTATTATATAAATTGTACTTATTCTCATGTGTGAAAAAAGTGTATTATATGAAGAAATAATATAATTATTCAGAAAGTATTCCTGTGTTTATATTGTATCTGCATCTCAGAAGTTACCGAAATGCAGATTTTTTAACCAGACATTGAATAAATGGACTACATGGTAAAAGTTACCCTCTTCGTATCGCCTATGACAGTGGTCTTCAAACTGTGTTCCAATGGAACCCTGGGATTCTCCGAGTCACAATAAAAATCAAAAAGAAACTTATAAATGTTAAAAAAAAAAAACGGATTCACATTCTCTAAAATGTTTTTATACCCTTAAAAATTTAAATCTCATTCCTGTCTTTAAAAAATTGAAAATTTTATCTATACATAAAAGTTTTATTTTGCAAAACTTTTTAAAACTTTTATTATAGCGTAATAAAAGAATATTAAAATATTTAATTTATATATATATATATGGGAATCTAACCGAAATCTTCCAAAAAAAGTTAGATTCTTCAGATAGCGGGGTTTTTATTTGGCGGGGTGTCTAGGGGTTTTTACGATGTATGAGTTAACTTTGAAAAATAGAATAGAAAACATAGTTTAAAGAAACTAAATAATTTATTACAAGTTATAAGAGAGTATTTACATGGGGAATATTTACACAATAGAAATTAGAACATGCAGGCATTTAAAAATATAGGAATATTTATAGGCAGACATTAATATAGGCAGGATATATAGTCAATCCCTTGTGGGAGGACGTTAGAGATTAAATAAAACTCATTATGACTTACACCAGCTGTGGCGAAAGAGCGCGGACGGGCTAAAACGATGCTTCCTAGTCGATGGTTAGTGGGCCTCTGACGAGAAAATCGCGTCAGCGTTTTAATAAGCACGATATATGGCGTTGCTGTGGAATGCTGTTTTTGACTAAAATTGCCGTCCTCTGCAAAGGGATGATCTAACCTTTTACAAAAAGAAAAAGTTCTATGAGATATCCTACATATATACAAGGGGTGATCAAATGAAAAGGTACGAAACGACACGGTGGGTACAAATATAGACTTTATTCAAAATATACACCATAGGCCTGAGCACAACGATCCCACTGATGAACAAGCCGCAGGATTCCTTGTTCCCAGAATTCCTGTGGCTGTGACGAGACCCAGTCCTTCACAGTGTCCTTGAGTACGTCGTCCGAGTTGAAGCGCTTTCCTTTCAGGTGTTTCTTCAGTGGACCAAACACATGGAAATCGCAGGGTGACATGTCCGGACTGTAGGACGGATGGTCCAACGTCTCCCATTGGAACTTGTCCAGTTCCATTTGTGTGACTCTGGAGACGTGTGGACGCGCGTTATCATGGAGCAGAACCACACCCTCCGTGAGCAGCCCCGGTCTTTTGTTCTTGATGGACCTGTGTAGGCGTCGGAGTGTCTCACAGTACACATCGGAGTTAATGCTTTTTCTGTGCTCGAGTAATTCTGTGCTCGCATCATTTGGACGCCGCTTTTATAAGAGCCTTTGCTCTCTCCTGCGAATGCGGGCACCCGCGCATGATCCGATCCCAGTCAGAGTCTCCAATGGCATCCCGAGATGTCTCGCTACATTCTCCCTTGGCGGAATATGCAAATATTTAACTGTTTCATTTTTATGTCGTTTCGTACCTTTTCATTTGATCACCCCTTGTATATATATAGATAATTTTGTACTCGTTTGTACAATGGCTGACAAAAATAATAGCTTACTATTGGACAATACACCTTTTTGTAATTGGGGAAAAAACACCTACAATAAAAAGGAGGGAGCAACTTATCGAAATATCAGTAGATTTGATGTTAAAAATATAAATTTAAACAAGAACAGCTCTTAAGTTGTTTCTTTCAAATTCATTCAAAATACACAGTATTTCTCATGCAGCTATAAACATTTTAATGCCATTTAGAAAAATGTGCTCAACTGAAAAACAAGCTTTGGCAGCAAAATCAAAATATAGAAAGAAATAGAGCTCAGAATATACACTGATGGGAGGCTTGGAGGCTGGGAAGCTGATCGGTTTTGAAGATGGCCCCCAATACACATGTAATTTATGTATTCCCCTTGTTTACAGGATGTGGTCGGATTCCTGAGCCGGGGGTCCAGCGCGAGCTGTCACTGAGTTTTCAACGGTCATGCAAGTTGAATGGACTCATAAATTTGGGGAGAAACCTTAACTTTTGTAACTTTGCGCTTGTTCTCTGTCCAATGACTAGGCGAGACCGAAGGGCACGCGGATGCAAAAAGAGGTAATTTGCCCTCAATTAAAAACAGGCGCCGAGACAATTTTCAGCAGATTTTTCACTGACAATAATGATATTTTGATCCCCAAATTTTAGGAAACTTCGTGTACCGTCCGGGACCATGCCAACCTCCCATCACCTCGCTTCCGTTTCAGATAAGTGAAATTTAAATTGCTTGTTAATATTGCTTAATCTTACTTTCGTAATGTGTTCAAATTGTAATAAACAAACTTAATTTAAATTTAATCCGAGTAATGTCTTTAGTTGCGTTGTCTCCAAATATTTAATTAGTACTAGCCACTATCATGATGCGGATCAAGTTAAATAAGCGAACCTGGGTAGTTGTTAAGATGTTAGTTTAAAGTAAAATTAGTCAGCGCCGCATCAACACTCACTTCCAAAAGCACGAAAATGTAAAATACAAAAAAAATCAACAAATACTGCTTTGATTGACACAAAATTTGGCTGTAAAGTAACATATAAATTTATACATAAAACAAAATCAATAATTATACACAGAAATGAAAACAATATTAAATTTTTGTAAGTTATCAGATAATGTCATACTGGAGACTTAAACAAAATTATTTATAAAGTGAAAATAAACAGCATAAAATGAAAAAAGGACATTAATTGGGTATGTGATCCCTCCTGATCTGTATGCAAAGTTTACACCTTCTGGCCATGCTTTCAATTTGGTGGTCAACCACCGAAGAATTAAGCAATCGCCATTCTTCTTGTAGAGTTTTCCGAAACTGATTTTATGCCATAGAACAAAGAATGAAAATTTCTTATTGATATTATTATTATTTATTTTATATATATATATATATATATATATATATATCCCTTTTATACTTTCCTCCCTGTTATATTTTCCTGATTACATTATCATGCTATAATCTTTTGAATACTTCCGTCTTTTACCTTTCTTACTTGATTCTCTTTTGATTACAAAATCTATCTATAAAATTAAATTCTAAATTTCAGTCAAAATGTAAGCATTTTCTTCTTTTTTGCAAAATTTCGTAAAATTTTTGAGTTGGGATTTGAATTTTATATTCACCAATACTGCTGTTGGTTTGTTGACCAGTATGTTTCCCTTGTGCAGCATCCAGAAAGGAAAGAATAGACGAGGCTCTCAAGATATATTATGATTAGCTTCTTTCAGTGCTTAGTTTCACGATAAATAGAGGCAGAGGAGAACTGTTTCCGCTGTTGAGAAGAATCTTGTGTCTCCTTCTTAAAACTTCCTAAAGCAATATTATTGTAGGACTCTATTGTCTAACAATGCATCGGTTGAACCAAAGAAACCTTCACCTTGTTGTTGTTGCCAATGCCACCTGTCTGACGTAGTCAGATCGAGGCCCACGAAATTCATCATGGCATCGGGCTATATTGTACGCTTGTCGTTAACCATAGCTTTGAGCACGATTTGGCTCGGTTCCACCCCAATTTTGAGGGAGAACACCCTGGGAGTGGTCAGGGGTTTCCCATCTCTCTTCTCCTTACACCAACCACATGAGAGGACTTGCGGCTCGACGGCTATTTAGAGTACTCCCATGCCGCGAAGGCACTATACATTTACAAACATCCATGTCTTCTCCGGGATTCGAACCCAGGCCCTATGGCATAGCAGTCAGCGTCTCTAACCACTATACCGGTTGGGCGACAACCTTGACCTTGCTTTGTATTACTATTTCTTAGATGATTTTATGCAACTGCCGAGACTCACAACTATCAGCTGTGATCACACACACACACACACACGGCTTCTATTTGTTTGTCTCCAGGATAATTAGAGATATTTGAGGATAAATATGCAACTTTTTCTCATGGCTTCACTTTTGTCACCGGTTAAAAATAATATCGTGTCAATCTCTTCTAAAGTTAAAGAATTCGAAGTTCGGTAATAGTTTGTTATTAGTTTTCTTATGAGTAGAGTCTCGGAAACTCGGCTTTATGAAGGCCGACGGGGGGCCGAGTTTGTGAAAAAGCCTGGTTATGGGAATGGGATGGAAAATGAGTGTTTCTTCAAAAGAAATTGTACTGCAATTATTCATAATGTTTATTTGAGAGAGTACAACTTAAAATAATCTCCCCAAATACCCTTAAATAAAGGAAAGGTACGTATACTTTATGAAGGCATAGAGAATTTACTAAGTGAAAATGGGAAAATTAATGCATACATAGTATTCAGTAATTTACCTGATCAGACACATCTGAAAAGATTCTATGAAGGCGTAAATTGTCTATAAGAAAAAATAAATAGGAGACTTTGCAAAACCCAGCCACTGTTCTTTTAACAAAAAAACAAAAAAAAATTGTGCAATATCCTGATGCATTCTATACTACACTCTGCGTTTTGTGGCTTCATCACGAACACGACGAAGGAACAATAATTCCTTACCGACTTGTTCAAAATCTGAATTGCGATTTCGGCAGCATTTAGTTCCTCATTATGGGAAGTCTTAGGAATTTGTACGATGTTTTCAACGTTAACGTCTTCGTCAATTTTCAGCATTTTTTTAATTAACTGCGACAGCAGAAATAGTTTTTGCATCGCAAACAATGCAAGGGTGTAACCGAGTTATCCGGACTGCCCAGATATCGACTGTTGAATTTTCGGGCATCTACAGTATAAAAAAATTATTATTTTGCAAATTTTCATTTATTATTTAGGAATCACTTTAGGGAATATAATTCTGACTCTAATGCAACCACAAAATTTACTACCGATTGAGATTTATTATGTTTTAAAACCTAAGTCACATTTATATCAGCAGACAGGCTTTGCTACAGTGATGTTCATTGTCAGACCACATCATGCATACACACACACAATCTTGAATTCATATCAAAGGTATAGTTTTTGCGCCTGTTCAGTTGAACTGAAGTTCTAAGACAACTTTCTAATAAAGGGAGAGGTCCCAGAAGGATCATAATTAAAAGAGAGATTGAAGCTTTTCCCTAATTATGTACTTGATTTAGCATTTATACTGTCATTGACCATCAATATCTCTAATGTTTAATTAAGGAACGGAGAATTAAAATATCTGATGATCATGAAAAAAATAATCGTCTCGACAGAATAATCTTTTGAATAAAAAAAAAATACTTTTCATGTTTTTAGAGTTTTTACCTTAAGAGGACACAGGACATCATACACTTTGAAAAAATTGATTTTTTGATTTTAGTTCTAAAAAATAGTGCATATTTTTCTGAACCTAAAAATGTATAATACTTATATGTTTGTTGATAAAATAGCCCTAAAATATGAAAAATTAAAATGTAAGCAAATTACCACGCCCCTTTTGACTCTTAGTTTTTTCACTTTTTCTCAAAAGCACATTTTTTTGCATTTAGGTACATTTAAAAAAAAAAACTATTGCATATAAGATTCCAGATTTTTTATACTTCTATACAAGATGCCTATGCATCTAGTGAACCTAATTTTTTTTTATTAAAATATTAAAATAGTGCCTAACTTTTTAAAAATGGTTTTATGCATAAAAAAAGCAGAAAAATAGAAATTTTCCAAATTTCAAAGTTTTATATTTTTTTTAATGAAACTATACTAAATTTTCATTAAAAAATAGGTTCACTGTCTTTTGTATATTGTTTTATATATGTGTAAAAAATATTTTGCATAAAAAAAGATACTTTTTTAAAAAATGGTACCTAAACATAAGTATGTATTACGAGTTCTCAAAAATTTTGTATTACTTAAATTAAGTAGGAAAAAAACAACTTTTGAACTAAAAAGTTATTTTTGTAGTTCTACAGAATATAATTAAATTATCTTTATTAAGAACCTAAAATATCTAAAGTTTATTGGAAATTTTAAAAGATATATGTCTCATAAGCAAAGGGTCCTAATTTTGGCATTTTACACTTTCGAGCATTTTGGCATTTTCCCTTAACGCCAAATGACTATCTTTTCCCCAAACGTCTATTATTATTTATTTTATTCAATGTTTTTACAAGCTTTTATTTAACTTACAATGTATGTATGTATGTATGTATGTATGTATGTATGTATGTATGTATGTAATTTGTTCGGGTGGAATCTTGCAACTCAATTTTGAAGCTGATATCTTCCTCCCATTGAGCTGAAATTTTGTATACACGTTTAGTTTGGATGACAATGCATGTTTTGACCATTTATATTCCGATATTGCAATTAATTAAAAAGATATTAATTAAAAACGTTAAACTAATTTTGGGCGCCAACTTGGATGTATCTGCATTGTTGTAATAATTTTATTGTTACAACAATGACAAAAGTTGGCGTCGAAAATCGGTTTTCAGCCAAACTGGAATTTCATAACGTTGCGCTATTGACTGTATTAATTAACTTTGTCTAAAAAATAATTACATTTCTACAATGTAAAAATAATCTAATTTCTACAACATATGCAATTTTTTTTACAAATTTCTATCTATTTTCTTGGATTTAAATTCAAAACAAAAAAGTAGAGCTATTTTTCAAGTAGATTGGTACATTGTATACCTTTCTCAACGCTGCCAAGTTAAACTGAGATGGAGTATTATAGAAATTCTAAATTTAACCCCTTAACTGGTTTGCCCGTACACCTTACGGGCTACTGAAAGTTAGCCACAACCGGTTTGCCCGTGCGCTGTACAGGCACCGAAATTTTTTCTTTCTATATTTTATTTGCCCAGACATTTTTATTCCTATAATAAGGTTATTAGTATAGAGTGTGTCTTTAGGAGATGCAGAGAGAGAGTTTGTCCATTGTACTGAACTACTCTTCACATTCAGAATTTTGGTAGTGGTGAAGGTGAGAATTTTTCACTGAAGGCAAGAATATATATTCTTGAAAATATTGGATAAAGAATAGGGATTTACAAGGCAATGTACAATGTGTTGCCTAAGAAAAAGGAAAATGGATAGATAATCCAAAGAAGTCGATATTATCTCTATCCCCATTGGAATATAAGACTTAGTGTTACATTATTCTTCATATTGTGTGTGCATATAAATATGCACACACACATGAAATCCTATCAATCGTATGAAAAAGAGGTATGAACATGAAATTTTTTGGTAAGTGGAAGAAAACATATTTTAAGATGTATGTGAAATATTCTTCATAGTACGCAGAATGTACTTATTAAAAGCAAACATTTAAGGGTTTTTGTGTTGAAAAATTATAATATATATATATATATATATATATATAAGGTAAGTAAAATTTTAAACCGGAGATTAAAATAAAAATCTTCCATTTTCGCGCGTTCTGTTAATTATTATGCTTAGTTACATGCAGTTAAAAAATGGGCTTTTTTTGGGAAAATTTTGGTCAAAAAAATTGACCGCTTAAGAGGTTAATCTATGAAGCTCAGACAAAAATAATTGTAGAATCGGAAAGATCATTTATTTCGTCCTGATACGGTATAATGTTTTTTACAAAATAATATTTGTATTTCTTACGATTTTTTTTAAATAAGTCAAAATCGATGCCTTTTTATGAAAATAATGTCTAAATCGACGCGCATGAATTTTTTTTTTGTTTAAATGAATCGACATTCCGTACTAAGACAGCTCATGATTTGCTCTTTTAGAATCAGTCATTTAAAAAATAAAATGTCGAAAATTTTTTTTTACGATTTTTCAAAAAATACTCAACATTTTAATATTTAATAACTTTGTCATTTATGAAGAAAATCTCATAAAACTTTTTTTCGTGTGTAGGATAATATTACCCAAGATCTGTACGAAGATTGAAAGAATTGCTTAAAATTTACGGATTTAAGAAAAAATTGTGTTTTTCGTCTAGTACCCTTTTTGCGAGAATTCATTTAGCTCGACTGTTCGAAAATAACCGGCTAACACCTAGCAACAATGATGCGTTGAATGAGATGAACAGACTAAGAAACCTGTCGAGTGATAACTAAAAAGTGAAAAATAAATTGAAAGTAAAAAAGCTTTTTTAAAACAAGCTTTTATTTAAACGCGCTAAAAAGAATAAAATAAATTTTCTTTAAATTTTTTTTGCTATCAACTTATAACGTCATTACACAATTTATATGATATAAAAGCTTGTCGCGAGATTTACCTCTGTAGATAAACAAGTAAATTAAATAACTTGATCTGATTGATTTCAATTTCTTAAAATTTTCAAACTAAGTAAATAAGAGTGCTTTAAACTTGCGACAAGCTTTTATATCATATAAATTGTGTAATGACGTTATAAGTTGATAGTAAAAAAATTTTAAAGAAAAATTTATTTTATTCTTTTTAGCGCGTTTAAATAAAAGCTTGTTTTAAAAAAGCTTTTTTACTTTCAATTTATTTTATTCAATGTTTTTAAAAGCTTTTATTTAACTTACAATGTATGTATGTATGTAATTTGTTCGGATGGAATCATGCAACTCAATTTTCAAGCTGATATCTTCACTCCATTGAGCTGAAATTTTGTATACACGTTTCGTTTGGATGACAATGCATGTTTTGACAATTTATATTCCGATATTGCAATTAATTAAAAAGATATTAATTAAAAACGTTAAACTAGTTTTGGGCGCCAACTTGGATATATCTGCATTGTTGTAATAATGTTATTGTTACAACAATGACAAAAGTTGGCGTCGAAAATTGGGGTTTTCAGCCAAACTGGAATTTCATAATGTTGCGCTATTGACTGTATTAATTAACTTTGTCTAAAAAATAATTACATTTCTACAACGTAAAAATAATCTAATTTCTACAATGTATGCAATTTTTTTACAAATTTCTATCTATTTTCTTGGATTTAAATTCAAAACAAAAAGTAGAGCTATTTTTCAAGTAGATTGATACATTGTATACCTTTCTCAACGCTGCCAAGTCAAACTGAGATGGAGTATTGAAGAAATTCTTTAAAAAATTTATCTAACTTTAATCTATGAAACTCAGACAAAAATAATTACAGAATCGGAAAGATCATTTTTTTTATGTATCTTACCCATCAAAAAGGAATCCGCTAGGAAAACAATAAGAGAAAAATATTATCTAGAAATACAATGTATTTTCGATTAAAAAAATAATTTTATAATAAAATAAATGAATTTTTTAAAGAAATTTTCTAATTTTAAGCCTACGAGTAATTTAAATATACCTCATTTTATCACCAGTAATCTATAAACACACACTACGACATGTGTCCTTAAATTTAATTACAAATAGAATCTGTTAATTTTATTTGAGTTTTTTTTTGTTTGAAAAATTACGGCAATTTTGTTTATCTAGATGAGTTAGGCACATTGTAAAACCTGCTCAAGGTTCTTTATATTCATAAAATGTGTCAAAAGAGAATAATTTGCAAAATGACCTGCAATATTTTAAAAATAAGGAGAGAAAAAAATCGAATCTTAGAAGAAACATTTCGTTAAATAGAAAATGCACTTCGCTATTTGGAGTTGTTTTACGAAGAAAAGAGTAATATGTGCTTGGTTCCAGGAAAAAGTTCTTAAAATAGAGAAATTCCCAAAATAGAAGTTCGTTACATGGAGATCTGACTGTATAAAAATAATGCGATGGTTAATTATTTTTTCAAAATCAAGTTTCTAAAGATGACCTGAGCAATTAAAAAAATAGATTCTTACGTAGAAGATATTCAATGTCCAGCAAAAAATTATCATTATTTGATAAAACTTTCTTTTTTGATTACAACATGCGTTTTGAATCTTAAGCATTTTATTGATTAATACAAATATTTAAATACCTTTTGAAGTTTTTTAATAAATAACTAAATTTTTCTTCTATGTTAGAGAAAAATATATCCCTTATCTTCAAAATATTTCAAATAAATATTATATTCTTAAAGTTTTTTCAAAAATAGTCAAAATTTTAATTAAACATTTAATAACTTTGTCATGTATGAAGATAATCTCACTAAACCTTTTTTTTCGTGTGTAGAACAATGTTACCCAAGATCTGCACGAAGATTGAAAAAATTGCTTAAAAATTACGGATTTAAAAACATTGTGTTTTTAGTCTAATACCCTTTTTGACAGAATTATAATTCAGCTAAACCAGGGATGGCGAACCAGCGTTTAATGAGTTAAACAGGCTGAGAAACCTGTCCAGTGATAACTAAAAAGTAAAAAAATAAACTAAAAGTAAAAAAAACTTTTTTAAGAACAAGCTTTTATTTAAACGCGCTAAAAAGAATAAAATAAACTTTTCCTTTAAAACTTTTTTTACTATCAACTTATAACGTCATTACACAATTTATATGATATAAAAGCTTGTCGCGAGATTTAAGTACTCGTATTTACTTAGTTTGAATTTTTGCAAATTAAAATCAATCAGGTCAAGTTATTTATTTTACTTGTTTATCTACACAGGTAAATCTCGCGACAAGCTTTTGTATCATATAAATTGTGTAATGACGTTATAAGGTGATAGTAAAAAAAGTTTTAAAGGAAAAGTTTATTTTATTCTTTTTAACGCGTTTAAATAAAAGCTTGTTCTTAAAAAAGTTTTTTACTTTTAGTTTATTTTTTCAGATTATTTTTTTAAATATTAAGATAGCAATATTTTATCTAAATGTTTATAAATGCCTCGTTTCGGAGTAAATGAGGATTGTTAAGAACGGGGTGCATAATTTTGAATCATGGTGAAATGACGAGAAAGACACGTGAGCTAGTATCCCATTCACTTAATTTTCACATTAATGAAATGATGAGCTCTGCGATACTAAGTGATTAGAGGCATCCAGGATATGTATTAGCGCATTGACAGAATTAACACCGACTACGAATATCCGACATTAATCTCTCCACCACCATAACCTAGAAAGTAATGTAACAGTTTGTGTCGTGTTTTATTATAAGCTAGCTGGTATACCCTTTCTTAGTATAAACGAATTGAAAAATTAAATATAAATTGAAGGATAAAGAAGTTTTTAATGAGTTAATTTTACGTGAATTATAAACTAAACATATAAATAAAGCTTTTTGAATATATCAGATGAACAAAAAATCATATTTGATATATTTTAGGTATATAGGTCTAATAGCTGATAATTTTTTTTTTTTGTAACACCCCTGTAACTCCCTAGTGGATCGAATTTTGAAAACATCTTCCTAAGCTGATCTCTGCTCAGTAAAAGTAATACATTGTACCAAATTTTGTGTAATGAACGCTTAAAATAATGTAAATATTTTATATCTGGATGTGTAATACGTTAATATTACACTCTGTTGCATTTATTTTATGTTTAGGGGTCTCAGAACCCCCTTAACATATATCCGTGCACTCGAAAAAAAACATCCTTTTTCAAACCCATGTAAGCAATAAAATAAAACAATCATTCGAAATTTGTACCACGTGATAATTATTTATATTTACATTATTTCTCAAATTTTCAGAGAATTTGAGAAAAAATTAAAAAAGTTATAAAAAAATATAAATTGGACAATTTTCAAAAATATGAAAATTATCATTTTACATTGCGTGGATTCTGAATTACAAAATTGATTTAAGTTCACAAAATTAATTTTACTTGGTATAAAAATGTTCATTTACGAAGTTATACTAATTTTTTTAAGAAATTTAGAGAAACAAAATGTTTTTCAAATACATTTAAAAAAAATAATTTCAAATTCAAATTAAAAAATTCTATTAATTTTTTTTAAAATTGTGGTATAAGTGATGAAGAGTCTTATTTTGAACACTTGTAAGAAATTTCAAATTGATACCATAAATAGTTTCTGAGAAATTCTGAGCGCAAGTTAAAGTAAGAAAGCGATAGGGTTTTTGTTTAAAATTCACTAGTTATTTCTCAATAACTTCGGAAGTCTTTGCAGTATCAACAAAATTTTGGTATCAAAATGTTTAGGCTGTAACATATTTTTTTTTCGAAAAATTTGCAATTTATAAGAGCCTTTAGATACCTTAAAATTGTAATATTCGCAAGCAACGCCGTTCCTTACATTATAATGACGATTCAATGAAAACATAACGAAATGTTAGCGATAGAGCCAAGTTGGCATAATTTTTGGCGACCGTATTGGCAACTTGGCGATTGATTGAACTATGCAAAAGTTGATATGCTGTAGCACCACGTGGTGGGGAGCTGCAGCAAAGAGGATAGCACACAAAAACGCCTTCTCCACAAAATAATACATTTGCATGCGAATTTTTATAGTGATCGGTTAAACGGTGTTGGGGTGAAGCGAAGGTATGCATACAAACATCCATTAATATATATATATATAGATAGATTTATCAAAATAACGCGAAGTGTGGCTCATGTTAAAACGGAATTATAGCTAAGTCAAACCATTTTACTTATTTCACAATGTCTCATTCGTATTTTCATAAGTTGTACATTATGCTACACTACAAATAATTATGTATTCAATCCGACCACAGTAGCTCAGTAATCCTGGTCAAGAGAGCCAAGATTCGCTATTTTTTCTATCCTGTAAAGGGCTCGAGCTTGAAGAGTAAACAATCTTCGTGTAGCGAGATGCATATTAAATATTCTCAATATGTAAATCCTCTCGCTTGCGAGACACGAATGTTAAGGACGTAATTCCGTACCAAGGTTCGTCCTATAGCCGTGGTCGGGCGCCTAAAAGATGATGGTCAGGAATCGTTCATGGCTTTATTGAGTAGCAGTTCGAGTCCTAGAGCCACTAAAGCCCTGCTGTGTAGCAGGGCTGATGCGCGCTAAATTTGTCGTGACTCAAAATAATTCCGTTGATGTGGTGTCAAAGTTTAGAGAGAAGCGTGCCACTTCAGATGCATTCCTCGTCACTTGAAACTTGTAAAAAATTACGGGCATATTTCTAACAGCCCTCATGCAACTTCAGGATACAACGCAAATTTAAATCTAATAAAATCTTATCTAGATACTGTACTTATTACTTACCCGTGTAGCTGCTCTAGCTTAGTGGTCAAGATAACGGACTCCTGGCCGAGGTGTCATGATCTCGAGCCTAGTACATCTGATGACCTGTCGTGTCGGGGGGCAATGATCGTCAAATCTGTCGAGGTTCAAACGTTCTCCAGTTTGTGTGGTTTGGGAGTTAGGAGAGGAGGATGCCAGCTCAGGTGTCATCCGCGTCACTTGACCATTGTTCAAAATTACGAGATCCGTCACGAAAAGCCCTCCTGTAGCTCAACAATGTGACGTTAATATTCACTCATTCATTCACTAGAAATATTCTGGGGACTCCTGGGCGTCCGCTGACCACAGCTTAGTAACCGCTGCATTACTCTATAGAAAGAACGACGATCACGAGATCACGACTTTATCCATTCGGCTACCATGGTCACAATTCAACTGCTGGAAAGCCCTTAGAAAAAATTATTAGGATTTACAGTATGGCAACAATCATAAAATTCATATATAACCCTATATTTTTCTTCTTTTCTAATCAGGACACTTCCCTTCTCTGTGACAACGGATTTCGAGAATGGCGTCAGACTTGAAGTTAGAAATATTTGCATTTCAGTTCTTTCAATCACTTTGGAGTAGAACAGGAGTTTTATCTCAGAATTTTAGCGTTTCGTCAATGTATCCAGATGAGTATCTTTTAGATCCTGAAAATGCAGAGATATATGAGGAATCTTATGTTTTAGCAGTAAGGGTCAAAGAAATATTTTACGAGTGTGTATTTTATGAAGAGTTCAGAAACGTTTCCCACGAATTTGAGTATTCGCCAACGTATATTTTTGAATATGTCTCCCGTACATGCAGACGCGATGGCGTGTTTCGTGATTTAACAATCTTCGAGCTTTTTTTCACTTCATGCGCTTTTGTGTCATGCTTGGGTTTATATTGTTTTCACAATTGTGCCTATAAAGATGTTATTGGCTACGCTCATTTATGCTGGGCAGTGTACTTCGATGAATATAAAGAAGAGTTTTACAAACAAGGAGGTTGGAGCAAGCTGAAGGCTGTTGCAGCTTTTTACGTTCCAGCGTACGAGTTTTTATTTACATTTCCAAACGGGAATTTTAGAACAATTGAAGGTAGACAGGCTTATTTACTAGAAGTCATGAAAGCTGTGAATAACTACAAGACTGCTGTTGATACTAATTGCAAAACTATTTCGAAAGCTTGGGTCAAATTACATCTTCCAAGTCTCAGCAAATTCGATGCTAATGATGTCACAGAAGATGTAATCCAAAATACGAGGAATCCCAAGGTTATAGAGGAAATTTTATTAAAATTTAGATGCATCTGTGATCCTGTCATGACGAAATGGCTGAACGAGTCGGCTCGATACAAGCAGTTTACCGACGACATTTCTCGGAGCTCATTAAAACTAAACAATTTCACCTTGAATGATATGACAGCAAATACATGCGACACAGAATTCAATCAAATAAATATGGATCCTCCTATTCAAGAAAATAACTATCAAATGGATAAAATTATTGAAATATTATCTGGAGTAGAAAAGGGTGACGATCAATCTAATGAGCTGGTTGTAATAGACTTAGCTGGAGCTGAAAAATGTGACGATCAAGCCAACAAAATGGTTGTAATAGACATATCTGGAGTTGAAAAGGTTGACGATCAAACCAACGAACTGGTTCTAAAAAATGTATCTCGAAATAAAGAAAACACATCAAGTTACAGTGAAAATGTTTCATTTTTGAAAGGGAATTTCACCAATGTTTCGCAGAATAAAACACAAAATGCAAGCGAACAGAAGCTAAGTAATGAAATCAAAACAGAAATTGATCTGGAACGAAATAGACCTGAGGTGAAGTGTCTATTAGGGATGATTTTAGCATTAGGAGACCGACAAGGAATCGCTGTACAGCGATCATTGCTTCCCTGCTTGCATACTCATCAACAAAAGGTGAAATCCAAAAAGAAATGATCTTTTGTACGACTCTTGTTACTTTTAACTTTTATTTCGCAGACTGTCGGCTCTAATATTATTTATTTGGATAATCTCTTATTTAAATGTATTATATTTTGTATTTGTTGAATAAATGAAGTTTTGGCTGTTGATCATTTTAGCGAGTACATTCTTTTGTGGTATATAGAAAGCCTTTCTGAAACGAATGTCCAATTTCACGAAAAATAGTGGGTAAAAGATTTTTACGAAAGCCGAAATTTACAAATTGGCTTTTAATTCCTTATCTTTTTTCCGTGCTCTCATTTATGACTTCCATGTTTAGTTTTAGCTATAAATTGCTTTTTAAGAAGCATTATGCACAGGTGATTAATTGAAGTATTTGATATTGCGAAGGGATATATTTTGTCATTAAAATAATACGAATGAATCTTGTAATGTCTGAATAAAAATTAGGTATTCCTTATTAATATATTTAGCAGATAATTTCATCGGTAAACAACGTTTCAACATATTTATTACAAAATAAATTTTGAATTGCATCAATATTTCAGAGAATTTTCCTCTATAAAACATTAATGTTAATACTATTGTAATCCTCTTCATGTAAAATATAATATCAATCTTTGCATTTTCTTTTACAAAATAACATACTAGAAACCTTGATTCTACGAAACTGGCTGTTAAACCTTTTAAGAAAAACACATCCTTAGCACTTGAACTGTTTCAGAATTTTATATTCTTTCTCTTTAGTTGATCCATAATTATAATTTAAGCATGTTAAGAAATTTTACCCTTAGGTAAATATTTTTAATATCAATTAAAAGGATTAATATTTCACATATCGCCAAATATCACTTGTACGTACTGTCCCGTTTGATCTTTCACACTGACCTAGCTTTTCAGCTGAATGAAATTCAGTTTATTTTCTTCCAATCACCTAAAATATGCTTTTTTCGTATTCTAAGATTCCCTATATTTTAAATATAAGACAATACTTCTAATTCTTCGAAAGTCCTAACTTTTATCCATCTACTCAAAGCTGATGGATATAACAGCGTGTAAAATTTGTCCTCGGTTTTCCATAGTCTTTTGATTTTTGTGAAAGATTTGTCATTTTTTTCCCTATCAATCAGCTTGCATCGTTTAAAACTTGATTTCTTAATAAAATCATAGACTAAAGGCTTTTTATTGAACATATTCATAATTTCTTCGAGGGAAAAAACACTTCGTAATTAGGCTACTAAATCTTCATCAGGAATACTAGCCATTTGTGCACGTCGTGCAAAAAGTTAACCATAAAATCCTTTTAACCTTCTTTTAATCGAATTTTAGATTTATTTGAAGTTATTAAAATTTGTAACTCTGACCTTTAGTTTGCCTTGGTCCGTTCTGTAGATGCGATAAACATTTTATTTTGGATTGTATTGTGTATTTTGTTGCCAAATGGATAGCATAGTTGGTTTGCAGCTGGCCTTGTACTCCCACGTTTTTAGGGTTCGACCCCGTCGCTAGTCTGTGGATTTTCATAGTGCACAAAATCGACGATGCCTCCCTCTACGTAGGAACTGGACGTGGAAATTACATTTCGGCAATTAGTATTCTACATATATGGCGCCGCACTGAAAAGGTACGAGCTCCAGGAAAATGTACTAATTCTGCACTAATAAATACACCAATCCGCAGCTCTTGGGAAAAAATATAATTTTGCCGATTTAGTAATTGTGAGGTAGCGTACACTTGTTCAGTTCAGTTCAGTCTGATACAGTGATACCACTGTAAATCTGTAGAATGGCCATCGCCTTATGTTCCGATACTCTCTTCGTAAGCCTACGGTTGCAGGTTCGAACTCGGCTGCTATCGATAGATTTCCTGGATGCGATAGTCACAGGCTCGTATGTCGTATGATTATGTGGCATGTAAAATATCCCTTGAGTATCAATTTGACTCTGGTACTCCCGTCAAAACTATCATGTTAATATTTAGCATCCGACGAGATTTTGTATTTAATAAAATTCACAGTTTCGTAGCGGAAACCGCCACTAGATATTTCCACCAATTAAATGGCGTCCACCCTTGGAGACTTTCTGTGTCTGCAAATGACTTAGCTGCCAAAATGCAGCCAATTTGAAACAAGCAAAAGAGTATTTAATCTTCATTACCTTCGGTTAATTACTTCCCAGCTCATGACTAGTTTTATAGGAGGAGGCAATTGTTTTTTTTTTTCTTCAAAAAAAAGTTTCTTCCCTTATTATTTTTCATATAGCTACTACATTAACTAGTTACTATTTTCCACCCATTTCTTTCTCTAATTCTTTCATTTTTCCATACTTCATTAAAGGTTCCTGATATATTTATTAAGTATACGTGAGTTAGTGTTTATTAATTTCATGGTAGAAAACAACACAACAGCTACTGGCAACGAACCTCGTAAATAGAAACCATGATCAAGTGACGAGAACGTTATATAAACTGGCATCTGAGTCTCCGAATTTCTGCATCACGCCAATATGCGGACTGTGAACCCCAGCTGATTTAACGTGAAACAGTCCCTCTAACATGATGGGTTCTCAGTGACACTCGAACTCGAAACAATTTGGATACGTGCTTGTACCTATAACCACTTGGTGGCTGCGGCTACTTGATAAACTGTGAACTTGGAAAAAAATTTATAAAAATATTCATTTAATAATGAGTAGAGCTTGTGAGTATTGATAATCAAGAAGTTAGTAGCTGCAAACTTAAGATGTCAGAATACCTATAATTGAAGAAAATGGCTCTAAGAAAGAAAAACCCACACGTGTTGTGCATGTGAATCAGGGATTTCTCTGCTAAAAACATGCATATTTTGTTTACCATGGAAAACATTATCATTAATGATGTAATTACTTCAGTGCTTCCCAAACTTTCAATATTTGCGACCCAATTTTCAATCGTAATTTTATAAACCCCCATACAATAACTTTGAATTGATTTCAGTAATACCCTTTTGATACTAAAGCTACATCCGGCCTTAATTATAAGCAGTAATAATTATTAAAATTTTATATGCGTTACTCTAAAGTAAAAGATATTTTAATAGGGGTGGATCTGGTGTCTTTCTTTAAGTACTCAGATCATACAACGTCAAAGCACAAAGTCTCCGCAGGGCAAATTGCTTCCAACTTCACGTGTGAACTCATTGCAATTAGTACAGCCCTAGATATTTACCTCACACGGACGGATATCGAAAATACCGAAGGCATCATTGCCATCTCCGATTGTAGATCTGTTCTCTTAAGGCCATCATGAAAGGAAAAATGGGACTCACCCAAGAAATCAATTCTCTTTTATTTTCCATTGGTGCATTGGGCAAATCACGCACCCTCCAGTGGATCCCGGCCCATGTTGACATCGAAGGGAACGAGATGGGCGATTTCCTTGCCAATGAAGCCTTTAACAATGAACTTTAACCTGCAACTTCATCTACTACGGTCTTTGATGCCAACGCTGTCGCAAAACAAAAGATCTGCTCAAACCCACACAAAAAAAATCTCCCTGCCAGAATTAAATTATAGCCGAGAAATATAAGGACAACAATAACCAGAAAAAGGACAAAGCATTTTAAGGGCATGAAGATTCTGCCCGATGGGTCCAGATCATATGTGGAATGCAGGCACTGCCCAGGCACGCAACTGGATCCCAAACACCTTTTTAGCTGTTCTTCCATTGTTGGTGCCCTTTTTAAAATAGACAATGACTACAGCATGGACATCCTATACTCGGATCGTGCCTTGGATGCTGCCACGGCAGTGATTCATGCGTTTGGCAATATTTGACTATATCTTTATTTTGTTCCTTTGCACTTTGTCATACATGACAACAACAACAACAATAGATATTTTAAGAAGCTACCTTTAAGTAATAGGATAAATATTATGTAACTTTTTAATTCATAGAAAATAATTTTAAATTAAATTAAGTATTTATTACCTCAATCAACCATTTCTATAAGTATACATGTCAAAAAAATAGTCTAGTCTTTGTTGCTCTCTATCTTATATTCACATATGACATTCTCGTGGATTTATGTGCAACTGTCTGGGTAATCTATCGGACGTCTGTGAACCGTCTTCAAATAAAAAAAAGTTTGCTTTGCAAGACAAGCCCATGGGAGTCACTAGTAATTATTAAAATCGTTCTTAATTTAGTATTGATAAATTAACTATCACTTATACATTGTGAAGTACTGTGTTACACTTATAAGTATATAGGTCGGGTAAACGTGTATTTTTAATTTTTATTATGTCAGAAGTTTTTATTTTGCTTCCTTAAGTAAATTAATAATTTTTTTTAAATCTTTTATTTTCAATTTTCCGATAAGCTCTCGTCTCTCACTTAGGGCAATCACAACTCCTTAGGAGAGCACGCGCGCGCACCCCACAGTTTGAGAAACTCTGAATTACTTCGTATAAAATAAAATTGTTAGAGAAGCTTATGAATCGTTTAATATAATTTAAAATTTTCTATTTCGGAATCAGGGCTTGCATCGAGTGAGTGAGGGAAAATCAACGTCGCATTGTTTAGCTACACAACGAGGGCTCTTGGCGACGGACTTCGTAATTTTGAACCATGGTCAAGTGACGAGGACGACACCTGAGCTGGCACCCCCTCTCCTAACTATCACACTACACCAACGGGGAGACGTTTGAACTCTCAACAGATTTAACGGGCATAGCTTCCCTACACGGAGGCTCTTCAACGGCTCTGGGCTCGAACTTATGACACGCCGGCCACGAGTCCGTTACCTTGGCCACTAGGCTACCGCGGCCGCATTGCTTGCGTCGAAGTGGGTTTAAATGAGAGAAGAAAAGAGGTAATGTGAATGAATTGAAATATATATATATTCTCTTACTACAGTAATAATTGGCAATAATATATATAAAACAAAAATGAAAACTATTTCTTAAATCCTGAAGCAAATCTTCTCCAGTTGGATCAATTAGACCCATACAGGTACAACATGGCAAATTTTAAACAAGGTAAAAAGGCTTAAGACCAGAGTCAACTCAAATATCCTAGAAGATAAAGAAAGAAAAAGTCGAATGTGTATGGATCATCAAAATTTTCTTACTTTTTTTTTTTTTTTTTTTTGTACAAGCAGAGGACTACACAAAAAATACTCAAAGTAACATAGTGCCAAAAACGTGAAAACGATGCTGGTTTTTTTAAAACTTCTTTTTATAAAAAATATCTTTTTAGTCTTTTTTTTAGAACACTCAGCACAAAATTAATTTACCCCGGTTCTATTTTTTAAAAGCTGCAACAACATTTTTTTCTGAAACAATTCAGACAGAGATGGTACCAATGTTTGGAATATTACCCAAATTTTCAAAATAATTGCTTGAATAGAAATTATCATTTGCTTTTTTAAGTCTTTCTTGATATATTTTTTTACTGATGTCTTCTGAGGCAATCCAGTCGATGTAAACGTTGGACTCTGTGACAGATCTTGCGAAATAAGACGCCTCTTCATTCCATAATATATTCGAGTGTCCCGGATTCCAAAGTAGAATCAACTGTTTGTTATAATAAAATTGTGTGTAAAACTTACTAGCTAATCTTTGAATCACACTATGTGACTTAATTGAGTAATTTTGAAGAGCAGAGAGACTATTAGGTAAAATTAGCAGATTTTTGTTCGAAACAGTCAGATCATCTAATGCTTGGCAGATAGCCAAAGCTTCAGCTGTAAAAATAGTTATTGTGATTAATTCTATAAGCAAAAGAGAAATTTTTGTAATACTTTTGTAATAGATGTAGTTTTCTCATTTTTCGAAGCATCAGTAGCCATTACATAAAAGTCCTGGAAATCATGATCAACTACGTCATCGAATAAACCTCTTATTGTTTGAATTGGTAAATTTTTATCCTGAAATTTATTCACATATATTTTACATGGGAGAACTGAAAAAGATGATATTCTGGGTTTTGAGATAATTTGACCACTTTCAGCATTCAAAGTATTTAGAACATTAATAGTATATTAACAATATTATTTTTATTTTTAGATTCAAGACTCAGGGCTATTGCTATATAATGGAGAAAATGTTTGATTCGTGTCAGATCATTTATTTATGACGTGACATGTGTAAAAAAAGGTGCTATTAATGGTTATTTTGATTAGAATTTCAGCTCTCGTACTGTAATGCTTGTAAGTCATACCTTTAAGAGCGTTGATTTTTCTCAGTGCATTATTTTTCATTTGATTCATAATTGTGACATTTTGATTTCGTTTCGAGAAAAATACTGCTAAATATTTAGTAAAGGACTGCCACGAAAGAGGGATTCCAGCTAATAATATATTAGGAAATGAGTGGATCCTTTCATTCGAGAGTACTTTTAGCTGGATTTAAGTTTAATTTCCAATATTTGCACCATTAAATAACCCTTTCTAACGTATTTTGTAATTTATGACAAATAATATAAAGCGACTGATGTGAGCAATAGATGAAAATATCATCCGCATATATTGAACATTCGATTCCAGTTTCCAATGTTTCAAAAAAGTCACACATATAGATAGTGTATACAGTAATGGAGATAGAACACTGCTTTGGGATCCTGATCCACAGATCCTGTCAAGAGCTCGGAAAGTAAACAATCGTCGTGTGAAGAAGCAGTTGCAAACTAAATATTCATAATATCCATTACTTCACCGCGCTAGCAAGATACTGAGTGAGCGAGTCCTATGGCCATGGTCGGTCGCCTAAGAAGTCATGGTCGCGAACTTGTCCATGGTTTTTTTTTGAGTAGCCGTTCGGAGTCCTAGGGCCATTAAAGTCGTACTGTGTAGTGGGGTGGATGAACGTTAAATTTGTCGAGACTCAAAATAATTCCGTTGATGCGTTGCCAAAGTTTAAAGAAAGTGGTACAATTTCAGATGCAGTCGTCGTCACTTGTCAGTTGTCGAAGATTACGGGGCCTATTTCTAACAGCCCTCATGCAACTTCAGATTACAACGTAAATTTAAATCTAATTAAAACTAATATAGATACCGAACTTATTACTTACCCGTGCAGCTGCTCTAACCTAGTGATCAAGGTAACGGACTAGTGGCTGGCGTGTCATGATCTCGATCGTAGTACCTCTGAAAACCCGTCGTGTCGGGGGGCGATGATCGTCAAATGTGTTGAGACTCAAACGTCCTCCAGTTTTAATAGTATGGGAGTTAGGAGAGGGGATGCCATGTTAGGTGTCGTCCTCGTCACTAGACCATGGTTCAAAATTATGAGGTCCGTCATCTAAAGCCCTCCAGAAGCAGAATAGTGAGACGTCATTATTCACTAACTCACTCATTACTTACCCGTGGCTCAAAATAATTGGTCTTACGGAGATCAATAATTGTGTTATTTCAAAGTGAGCCATTAAAAGATAATAAAGTGACAGCTATTGTAGAATTCAATATCCCTTAAAAACGCTTTATTCTACATTTTTTAAATTTTCTTTGTTTTCTCCCGTTTAGATTCCATAAGATGGTTTTAAGGAGAAGTAATGAAATTATTATATTTATTTTTCCAAAAGAGCCTTAAAAGTCCTTTGAGCTATCTCAAGACACCCAGTGATTAACTTAAAACACAAAATATATCCAGGAAGTGAAATAATTAATCGATAGATGAATGTGCATTGGTCCCTCAAAAGGACGAACTTTTAGTGGCCCCTAGAACTCGAATCCGTTACTCCAGAGATTATTGAACTTTCCAACGCCGCGGCACCCCTTCATCTATCAGCCTGACGTTGCAGACCCCCAAGATTTGGAACACCCCTCCTTGACTCTCAACACATTGCTGAGGGATTTAAAGGTTCCTCAATAATTCTAAGACTGCTTCTGATACTGATGCAGACTTTTTACCTCCCCCTTTATTTTAAGGAAACAGTAAGAATCGAATTTAAAATAGCACATTGCAGTAATAGCAATGTAGTTGCAAACAATAAAAAAATTGATTTAATATTCTTGATCGAAATACATGCTCCAGCAGATTTTTTTCATTGGGAGCAATTTAGTAATCTAATACAGAACAGCACATCTGTTAATTTTTCGACGAGGTCTCTCAGAGTCAATAAAAGTAGGAAATCATAACATTAAATGACCCATTTAGGGACCCCTATTAAATATGAGGGTTCCGTTGGTGTGGTGTGTAGTTAGAAAAATGGGTGCCTGCTCAAGTGTCGTCCTTGTCACTTGACCATGGTTCAAAATTACGAAGTCCATCGCCAAAAGCCCTCGTGTAGCTGAACAGTGCGACGTTAATATTCATTCACTAACTAGAAAGGCACTGGAGAGGCGTGGGGGTCTGCGGACCATAGATTAAGAACCGCCTCTTTACTCGCTAGAAGGAATGTTGACCTCGAGTTCACGGCTATATCCACTCGGGTACCGCAGTCACAATGGGTTGTTTCATTACCAGAAGGCGCTGCGATCGTTTGCCGGTTGTAACCTGACTATCAAGTAAACAATAACAGCTAATCTTATTATGCTTGTAGTTGTGTGCTAACGCAGTCGATTTTGCTGACATTCTAGTTTTATATTCTTTAAACTTGTTTAGTATTTTAAATACATTTTCTAGCATTTTGTATAGTTATTAAATATATACATAGTTTTAGTTTGCAGTATTAGATTTAAGAATTTGCTTATAGCGTTCATTTATACTTACAAATTAAGTGTTAAAATGTAGAACGAGGGGAGGAGGGACTCTGGCGAGATGTCAATTTGTTGGTGGCCGGAATCGATTGCCACGCAACATAAAATAGCGATAGGTGTTCCGAGAATTTACAAATGTAATTTTGCAATAAAAATAAAGAAATATTAATGTGAAATAAAGAAACTATTTAAAAATCTCTCAATTATGCATAAATATAAAAATTGCACTTTTTTCATTTGATGGAAAAAATGATTTTCATTTCGTTACATGATAGTAGATGCAAATCCGAAAATTCCGCCAAAATACTCAGTCGAATCAAACTCGTGAGAATGTATTGAGAGTATTATCATGTGATTATGACGTCAGATAAATCGAGTCCATTCGTTGGTAAGCCCTTAGAAAAAAGTTATTAGGATTTACTGTATGGCAACAATCATAAAATTCATATATAAATATTTATTTTTCTGTTTTTATAATTAAGGCACTTCCCTTCTCTCTGACAACGGATTTCGAAAATGGCATCAGACATGAAATTACAAATATTTGCATTTCAGTTTTTTCAATCCTTTTGGAGTAGAGCAGGAGTTTTGTCGCAGAATTGCAATGTTTCGTCAGTGTATCCAGATGTGTATCTTTCAGATCCTGAAAATGCAGAAATATACGAGGAATCTTATGCTTTAGCTGTAAGCGTCAAAGAAATATTTTACCAGTGTGTATTTTACGATGAGTTAAGTAAAATTTCCCGTGAATTTGAAAACTCGCCGAAGTATATTTTTCAATATGTCTCCCGTATATGCCGACGTGATGGCGTGTTTCGTGATCAAACAATCTTTGAGCTTTTTTTCACTTCGTGTGCTTTCGTGTCATATTTGGGTTTGCATTGTATTCGCAATTGTGGCTATACATACGTAATTGGTTATGCTCATTTTTGCTGGTCAGCGTGTTTCGATGAATATAAAGAAGAGTTTTATAAACATGGAGGTTGGAGCAAGCTGAAGGCTGTAGCAGCTTTTTACGTTCCAGCGTACGAGTTTTTATTTACATTTCCAAACGGGAATTTTAGAACAATTGAAGGTAGACAGGCATATGTACTAAAAGTCATGAAAGCTGTGAATAATTACAAGACTGCTGTTGATGCTAATTGCAAAACTGTTGCGAAAGCTTGGATCAAATTACATCTTCAAAGTTTCAACAAATTGGCAGCTGATGATGTCACAGAACATGTAATCCAAAATACGAGGAATCCTAAGGTTATAGAGGAGTTTTTATTGAAATTTAGACGTCTCTGTGATCCTATCATGTCAAAAGTGCTGAGCGAGTCGGCTCGATATAAGTTTACCGACACATTTCTCGAAGCTTATTAAAACTAAACAATTTGACCTTGAAAAATATGACAGTGTTTCAGTGAAAAATATGACAGTGACATATATATGATTTTCTTTTCAAGAAAATGACGATCAAATGGATAAACTTATTGAAATACTATCTGGATTCGTGAATAGGGTGACGATCAAGCCAACGAACTGGTTTTAAAAGATTTATCTCGAAATAAACTACATCAAATTACAGTGAAAATGTTTCATTTTTGATACAGAAAGGGATTTTTTCACTAATGTTTCTCAAAGTAAAACACAAAATGTAAGCGAACATAATTTAAGAGAAGAAACCAAAAAAGAAATTGATCTGGAACGACATAGACCTGAGGTGAAGTGTATATTAGGGATGATTTTACCCGACAAGGAATTGCTGAACTGCGATCATTACTTCGCCTCTCAGATACTCATCAACTCTAGAAATTCAAAAAGAAATGATCTTTTGGACGATTCTTGTTTCTTTTAACTGTTATTTCGCAGATTGTCGGTTCTTTTCTTATTTATTTGTATTATTTGAATGATCTATCATTTAAATATTTTATATTATGTATATTTGTTGAATACACATGAAGTTTTAGCTGTTGAGGGTTTCAGCGAGTGCTTTCTTTTGTGGTATATGGAAAGCTTTTGTGAAAGCAATGTCCAATTTCATTTTTGAGTAAATATTCTTATGAAAACACAAACTTATGAATCAATTACCTTTTTAATTCTTAATCTTTTTTTTTCATGCTCTCATTCATGGATTTCATGTTTAGTTTTAGCCATAAATTGCATTTTTAATAAATATAACTTTTTTAAGTAGCATTACGCACAGGCGTTTTAATTAGACTATTTGATATCGCGAAGGGTTATATGACATATATTTGGTCACTAAGAGTATGTGAATAAATCTTGTGATGTCCGGAGAAAATTGGACATTCCTTATTAATATATTTAACTATATAAACAATTTCCCCAATAAACATAAGTTCGAATATACTTATTACAAATTAAATTTAGAATTGCACCAATATTTCAGAGAATTTCCGCTTCTAAACCATTAATGACAATACTTATTGTAATACTATTGATATAGAATATCATGATATCATCTTGTCATTTTCTTTTACAAAATAACATGCTAGAATCCTTAATTCTATGACACTGGCTGTAGAAACACTTTATGAACAATACAACTTGAACTGTTTCAGACATCTGTATTCTTTCTCGTGATTTTCTTTAGTTGATCCAGTATTTTAATTCGAGCATCTTACGAAATTTCACCCTTAGGGAAATTATTTTTAATATCAAATGGAGGTTCTTATTTCAGATATCGCTAAGTAACATTTGTGTTTAAGCTATCCCGTTTAAACGTTGACACTCATCTAGTTTTTCAACTAAATGAAATTTAGAGGTTATTTTCTTCTAATCATCTAAAAATGCTTTTATTTGTATGCTAAGATTCCCTAGATTCCTAAGATAACGACTTTTCGAACAGTTGAAAGTATTGTTTTATAGATTTTAAATGTAAAACAATACTTTCAACTGTTCGAAAAGTCGTAGCTTTTAATTGATATATCTTATCCACTGAAAGTTGATTATTTTAATGACGAGTAAAATGTAAAATTTTCCGTCGTCTTTTGATATCCGTGAAAGACATGCCTTATTTCTTTTCATCAATCAGCTTGCATCATTTAAGAATTGATTCCTTATAAAGTATATTGCTCTTTTTCGAACATTATCACATAATTCCTTGGGGGGAAAACACTTCGTAATAGAACTACTAAATCTTCGTCGGGAATATTAGCCACTTGAGCACATCGTTAAAAGTTAATTAACTACATAAAATCTTTTTAAACTTCTTTTAATCGAATTTCAGATTTGTTTGGAGTTTTAAAATTTTGTTACTCTGATTCAGTTTGCATGTCCACACGATAAACGTTTAGTTTTTTTTTTAACATTTATAAACCCCGTGCACCACGCAATGTATAACACGGGGGAGATACAACACAGACAGAAGAAAGTATTACAACACAAACATCCATGCCTTCTCAGGGATTCGAACCCAGTCCCTACGGCACCGCAGTCAGCTTCACTGACCACTATACCGGATGGGCGGCAAACATTTAGTTTGATATTGTAGTTTGTATTTTCTCGCCAAGTAGATAGGGTAGTTGGTTTGACGCTGGCTTTGCATGCCCTGATTTTCAGGTTCGACCCCGTCCCTAGTCTGTGGATTTTCATAATGCATAATAAATTCTATGGTGCCACTCTCTTGGGAGGAAACTAGGCACCGGAATTACATTCCAGCAATTAGTATTCTACCTATGTGGTGCCACATTAAAAATATACCAGCTCCTGGAAAATGTGCTAGGTCCGCAATGGTATATATACCAACCCACAGCCCCGTGAAAATAATAATTTTGTCGACTCGTTAGCTGTGAGGTAGCATACCCTCCTCGAAAGCCTATCATTGCTGGTTCGAATCCGGCTGCAATCAACAGATTTTCTGGATGCGATAGTCGCAGGCACGCGTGTCGTCTGATTATGCGGCATGTAAAAAAGCCCTTGAGTATCAATTTGTGGCTCTAATAATTCTCGTCAAATCTAAGTCATGACAATATTTAGCATCCGACGAGAATTTGAATTTAATACAAGTTTAAGCGTCAGAGTTTGGTAGCGGAAGCCGCCACTAGATAGTGCCACCAATGAAATCGTTTCCATTCTTGGGGACTTGCTCTTTCTTTAAATGGATTAGCTGCCAAAATCCAACCCATTTGAAACCAACAAGCAATTTATCTTCATTAAGTTTCTTTTCTGCTAATTTTTTCCCAGTTCATGGCTAGTTTTATGTTCTGTAACACGACGAGGCGATTGTTTTATTACTTTTCCACAAAAAAAAAAGTCTCTACCCTACATAATATTTTATATACTTTTTTTTACATTAACTGGTTGGTATTTTTTCACCCATTTCTTTCCCTATTTCTTTCATTTTTCTATATTTCATAAGTTTCTTGATTTTTATTAAGAATACGTGAGTTGTGGTGTTTATTAAAGTCTACGAAAAACAAAACGAGAACTGCTGGCAACGAACCTCGAGAATAGATACCGTGATCAAGTGACGAGAACGACATATAAACTGGCATCAGAGTCTCCAAATTTCCACATCACACCAATTGTGGACTTTGAGTTTCAGCAGCGGTAGCCTAGGGGACAAGGTTACGAACTCGTGGTGGGCGTGTCATGATTCGAGCCCAGTACTACTGAAGATCCTCCGTGATGGGGAACTTTGTCTACTTTCCTCTTTAAGTTTTCCGGTATGTTATAAGTTTTGGGTTTCATCGTCTCCTCCTCAGCCTTCAGTTTTATCACGTGTTCACCAACTTTAGCTCTTTTTATTTTTCCAGAAAACAACCTTTTGTGTCGATGTAAAAGATCTTTTGGTTGATTTTGTTGCTTCTTAGATAAGTAATCCAACTTCACTCTGTCCAATGCTTCATCATTCTCTTCTCAGCAGAAGGAACTGTTGGCATTTCACATATCTCACCAAATTCATCATCGATATCATAAACAACTCCAACCTTTTGAACTCTCGCTTTGTATTCTCTAATCTTGTTAACATGCAGTAATCTTGAGTTACCTTCAGGCATCCCCAAATAATATGAATTTGCTTTTACTCTTTTAACAACTTTAACTGGACCTGTCCATCTAGAATATAGTTTATTCGTTGAATCAGGTATCAAAACAAGCACTTGATCCCCTGGTGCAAATTTTCGATGTTTCTTTTGCCTGTTATAATATTTAGCGTAGTTACCTTGTTGCACATCACTCGTTAACTTTGCCTCGCGGGTTGATACTTCTAACTTTTCTTTTAATTTTTTCAAATAACTCTCTACTGATCCCTTCATATTCAGAGGTAATAACGTGTTTCCAGTCCAAATTGACTTCAATATAGACAACGGACCTTTCGGCTCCCTTCCATACATTAGCAGAAAAGGTGGTACACCGGTAGTTGCATTTGGAACTTCCCGATAAGCCCATAGTAAAAACGGTATATGCCTATGACAACTTCTTCCTTCCTCTCTAATAATGTGATGCAACATGTTCTTGAGAGTCTGGTTCCATCTCTCAACTAACCCGTTTCCTTCTGGATGGTATGGTGTCGAAAAACGTGGGCAAGCTCCTAAAATCTTCAAAAACTCTTGCGTTAAACTTGCAGTAAAATTTGTCGCATTGTCCATTACGATCACTTCTGGAATGCCTGTTCTACTGAATATTTCGAGCAGTGCTTCAGGTGTACTCTTAGCCGTCAGTGACTTGATCGGGACTGCTTCCGGCCATCTAGAATGCTGATCCATCAAACAAAGTATATATCTATGTCCCTGTGACGATACTAGATCTACAGGACCAATTAGATCAACGTTTAACACTTGGAATGGCAATTCAGGACGAGACACTGGTGTTATTGGAATTTTGTCAACCGAACGAATTACTTTTCTGCACTGACAACCATGACAAGAACTACAATATGCTTTTATATCCTTCACCATTCCTGGCCAATAAAATGAAAACTTGATTCTCTGAATTGTTTTATGAGCTCCTAGATGTGCTCCGAACACTGATTCATGTGAAATTTCTCTAGTATCTTCCTCTTCCTAATTTCGGGAATCACTAACTGTTTTATCCTATTTCCGTACAACAGCTCTTCATGGTACAGGATATCGTTTTCTATCACATATCCTCCTTTTTTTCGCTTAGCAAAATTCCACGCTTCTTGAAGAGCATCGCAACTCTTGCTGTTTCTAGAATTTTTCGGTGTTATTTTCATTCTCCTCATCATATTCTGTTATTGTTGTCTCCTGTTCTTCCTCCTCAGTATTTACACTTTCATCTAACAATTTTTTGGGGGAATCTGATCTTAAGTTTACAGCGGCTGTAAATCTGGGATTGTATATTCTCTCTTGTTCTAATAATGCTTCATAAGTTTCAGTATCTAATAATATATCAGCGTTCAGTCTGTCCACAGTTGCCACCACCGTTTTAATTACCGGCGTAATATACCCGTTCGTTACCAAACCAATATCCACTTCTTTTAGTTCAGCCTTTAAACAATCACCAAATGCAGGTTACAACATTATATATCCTTTGTAATCGACTTCCTTCCCTACTACACTGCTTTTAAACACGCTAATTTGTGCACCTGAATCTACTACAGCTTTATATTCTACTCCACCATAAGAAAATTTTACTATTTTAAGATCAGACATTTTTAATTGAACTGCGCTGCATTTCTTATTTTCCATTAAAACTTCGCCATTGAATCTCGCTGTGACTACTTTGCTTTCATCCTCAACTACTTTGACTTCTGCCACTTGCACTTCAGATACCTTACCTCAGCAACTTTACCCTCGGTCTTTTCTCTCCCATCTTTCTTATCCCTGCAAAATTCGCAAAATGTCCTACTCGTCCATAATTGAAACATGTAACTGGTTTTTGGAAAGAATTTCGCTTATCGTATCCACTGCGGTTGTTAGATTCTTGTCTATATCCTTCACTCAATGTATGACATCTTCTATTGAACGTGTCAGGCTTTTCCCGATAGGAATTTCTATACGGTTGAGACGAAGTAGCTTTAGTGGCCTGATTATATTGCCTTGCGTTTTCATAATCATCTAACTTCTCAGCAAGATCGTCAACTGTAACAATTCTACCCCAATCATCAATAAAATGTTGTTTTATATCCCTGGATACTTGTTCCTTCATCTGTTTTACAATGATAAGTTGTTTCAGACTATCAAAAAATCGTAGATATTTAGTCCCGAAATCCACTCATTAAAATAGTTCGCCAACTCAAATCCAAAATCTCGCCAAGTGTACTCGGTCGATTTACAATGCCTCTTAAATTTTATTTTAAATGCTTCTGGGCTCAATTTAAATCTTTTAACATACTTTTTATATGCTCATAGTCATTTGCCTTTTCCTCAGGTTCCCTGGCAATCAAATTCGCCATTTCTAACGGCAATAGTCCAACAAGATTCGTAACCCAGTCTTCTTCTTTAATATGAACTCTTCGTGCTTGTCTTTCAAACAGTATTAAGTAAAAAGTTATATCACCTTCTTTAGGGTCAAAAGTACGCATTAATTTTTGCAATCCAACTGGTACGTGTTCTCGTATTCCTTCATTCTGAGAGTCCATCTCTCTCCTAAAACCATTATTCCTTATCGAAGCTTCTATCCTCAACTTTTCTAATTCATCTTCTCTTTCTTGACGCTTTATTTAATCTTCTCTTTCTTGACGCTTTATTTCATTTTCTCTTTCTTGGCACTTTATTGCTTCTCTTTCACTTACTATTCTGTGCAGTAATTCTTTCGCGAACGCCTCTTCATACTCTTCACTTGCTAATACCATATTTTTTAAAGCAGGAACTTTCATTTCTTCCGTTACAGTTTCACCTAATTCTTCCGCCAAACACTTCAAATCTACCTTCAAAGCTCTTCCTAAAAACGCTATTTTATCAACCGTTGGATATAACTGGAATTCACAATCTTCAAAACAGTTTCGATGTCGCCAAGCTTCACAACAGTTCGCAATTCTTAATCTTGAACCAATTGGAAATCCTCAATCTTCAAAACAGTTTTAAATCCTTAATCTTCGAAACGATTCGAAATCCATTTCGGTTTTCTCGCACAAATGTCAGCCGTGAACCCAATTCATACAAAGAAAAACTAAACTCATCAGAGCAACATCAATTCACCATTTTATTCCAGAGAAATCTATCTACTACATTCTTTTGGCTCCTTGCCAAAGACAAGATACACAAGCAGCTCGTTTAAACCATTACATCATGACGTCACCAATGAGTAATATAATAAATTTACCGCGTGACCCTGACATTCACTCACTTGAGCTTCAGCAGATTAGACACTGAAAGCCCACTCTCGGCATGGTGGTCCTTCAGTGACACCAGGACAGTTTGGATACGAGTTCGTGCCCATAACCACTAGGTTGCCGTGGCTACTTGATAAACTGAAATTAATCCTTTTATTGTATTCATATGTATTCCAATTAATCGTGCAATGGAAATAAGCTTCTCAAAAAAAGGAATCTTTTTCCGAGGAAACTTGGAAAAAAAACTTACAAACAATAATTTAATAACGAGTAGAGCTTGTGAGTAGTGATAGTCAAGAAGTTACTAGCTGCACAAGGTCAAATTTAATATGTCAGAATACCTATAAAATGAGGAAAATGGCTCTGAGAAAGAAAAACTCGCACCTGTTGCGCATGAATCAGGAATTACTCTGCTAAAAACATGCACATTTTTTTTTTTGTAAATTTAGTTTACCATGAAAAACATTATCATTATTGATGTAATTACTTCTGTGCTTCTCCAACTTTCAATATTTGCGACCCAATTTTCAATCAGAATATTCATCGTGCCCCTCGCCCCCCATACAAAAACTATAGATTGAATGCAGTAATGTACTTTGACGTTAAACCTTCAATACGAACTTAATTACGTAAGGTGTACAAACTCTTAAAATTTTATATGTGTTTTTCTTAAGTAAGAGATATTTTAAGTAAGTTACCTTTGAATAATAGAATAAATGTTTTACTTTTTATTTCATGCAAAATAGTTTTAAATTAAACTAAGTATTTATTTCCTCATTTTCTACTTTAAAAGTATAAAATCAAGAAAAATAGTCTAGTCTTTGTTGCTCTCTATCTTATATCCATCACAACTGACATTCTCGAGGATTTGGAAAATCTTTGCTTTGTAAAACAAGCCCTTGGGAGTCAGTCACTACTAGGGATTGCAATACCGGAAAACCAGAATGCCGGTATTTTGAGCCATTTGTACAATTTTGTGATACCGGTATTCACAAGTTTAAATACAGGTTTTTCGGTATTTACTGGAAATTTTTTAAACTGTTTCCACTTATTTTTCAGGGATTGCCAAAATAGCAAAATTTTATACGTTTTTTTGTTATAGTGTTAATTATTATACCATGATTTTAAAATATATTATAGATGAAATAATTTTATATCCATTTCAGAAGGTGAAGGTATTATGTGTGAAAGTCTTTATTCCGCTCATTTCGTTGTTCTTATTTTTATTTATTCTAGAAGGTTCTACAGTTCTAAGGTAACTCATTAAATCCATCATCTGATTTGTTCATTGCCAGATACAACAGGATAAAAGACTATTAATCTGAACATAAGGAAAAGACATAAATTATTTATCTGACAAATAAAACTAAATAGGCTGCTCCTAACTAAGTTCTCGTTGAAAGAGGAATAACATATCCAAGCTCAGCTGCCTTCCTTCATCCATCAACACCTGTTACTTTAATGTCTCCCTGACGGGCGAAATTAACTACACTGTGAATGCAAAGTTGCATCATACAATCAAGAGAAGCTATAAAATATTTGAATCATAAAAGGCCAAACTGTCCTATTACAAGTCACTTCGATTCTGCAATTGCACAGGATTCCTAGTCTGATATTCGTATCTGAGAAACCAAGCTCATACTTGTGAAGAAAATTCATAATATATCGATATTTTTCAAATTCATGAGTTTGTATTCTTCACACATTTTATTTGTATATCATACTTTAAGGTTCAAAAACTTTTTCAGATTCATTATATATATATTCATAAATAATGACCAGTAAAAATGAATAAGAATAACCTTAAAGAACATAAAAAATCTGTTGATAATACTTCGGTTTGGTTTCATTATTTATATGAGGAAAAGAATGTGGTGGCACAATGTAAAAAATGTTCTTGAGGTATTAAAGTGAAGAGAGGAAGTACAAGCGGACTCCTCACACATTCCAAAACGAAATATAGTACAAATTTGTTGAAGAGGAAAAGAACCTAAGTGCGATGAAGATACAAAAGTCATCAAGAATTTTAGATTATTTTGAAGGGGAAAAAAGAAATTTGGGTGAAATTATAGCATTAAATTGCTTTTCCAGGCTTAATGATAGTGCAACTGATGCATTATGTCTTTTAAGATCACATTTCAAATACTTGCAATAATAACACAGACTGAATAGTGATATTTACATTTTTTTGTGATTTACATAAATAAGATGTTCCTTTACTTTTTTCTGATTCCTTATACACTGTTATAATTTATTAGTTACAAGTTATTCCCTTCCCCCCAAAAAAAACCACCTGCGTTTTCTTTCTTTTTCTAAAATTTCTACTACCGGTATTGAAACCGACACATCCCGGTATTAAGTTCTGAGAAATACCAAATACCGGAATTGAACTTTTGGTCCGATATTGCAATCCAGTCATAGTAATTATTAAAATTGTTCTTAATTTAGTAAGGATAAATTAATTACCACACACATTATGAAGTGCTGTGGTACATTTATAAGTAGGATTAATGTGTATTTTATTTTTTATTATGTCAAAGTTTTTTTGTTTGGTTCCTTTCAGGAAATTAATATTTTTTTAAAAATCTTTTACCTTGAACTTTTCGATCCCCTCCTCCTCTTAAAGCAATCACACAACCTTAGTGAAGTGCACCCCACAGTTTGAGAAACGCTGAATAACTTCTTATAAGTAAAATATGTTGAAGAATCTTACGAATCATTCATTATGCTTTAATATATTTTCAATATCTTTTATTTCGGGATCAGGGCTTGCGTAGAAGCGGGTTTAAATGAGAGGAGAAGAAAAGAGGTAATGTGAATGAATTGAAATATTCTCTTGCTACAGTAATAATATATAAATGAAATATTGAAAAATATTTCTTTAATCCTAAAGCAAACCTTCGAGAACTGGATCAATTGGCCCCATACAAGTAAAACATTGCAACAGGGTAAAAATGCTATAGTACAGAGTCAAATCAAAAATTCTAAAGAAAAGAAATAAAAAGTCGAGTGTTTGTATGATCAATATTTTCTAACTTTTTTCTTTTTCTTTTTTTTGAACAAGTAGAGAACACCATAAAAAATACTCAAAGCAACATAGTGCCAAAAACGTTAAAACTATGCTAGTTTTTTTTAAAACTTCTTTTTATAAAAAAAATCTTTTTAATCTTTTTTTAGAAACATCGCTCAGCACAAAATTAATTTACGGGTTCTATTTTTTATAAGCTGCAACACAATATCTTTTTCTGAAACAAATAATGTTGACAATGTTTGTTTTCAATCATTTTTTGTAGTAAAACAGTTTTTTTTCATATTTATACTTTCATTAAATTTATTTCTTCAAATGTTCAGTTACATTGATTAAAAAAGGTCACTATTAGGAGTTGAATATTATTTCTTATGAGTCAAATTGCTAATCTACAATTTTTAATCCTTCATACGAGCATCCATACTCTAGGACATAGGTTGCTATCCTTTTTTGAACTGGTGCACCCTTTTCTAATAATTATTTCGATATCGCCCCCTTTTCTAGTGAATATTTCGACACCGCCCCCTTTTCTCGTGACTATTTCGATACCGCCCCCTCCTACTCTAGAGAAATAAGAGTGTACATAATGCATGGTGAAAACAAGAGGGTAAGTTTATAAGTATCCTATTACCAAAAGAATATATATTTTTAATTTCATTTTTTTTATAAAGTCCCAGTTTTTTTACTTGCGAATCTGAAATATCTATAGCCACAAATATATTTAAATGTGTAATATTATGTATTTTAGTTATAGGTAGGATATTGTGTGGGAATTGAAACACTACTGAATTTTAAAAGAGTGGAATAAAAGATTTTTAGATTACCAGTTATAAAGACAGGCAGGGGTTTTGATGATACGAAGTAATTCATAATAAGCTATTGCTTTCTAAATAAATATAAATTGATAGTTTCAGCCTTTAAGGAATCAAGTTAATTCCTGGTTAACATATTTAATTATGTTTCTTGGATAATATACGTAATGAAATGCAGTAGACGAAACATGTTTCGTACTGCTCACAGACAAAGACAACACGTGCACTATATCATTCAATTTAATGTACGTCTGAATGTAATGAAATTTTTTAAAAAGTTTTTCCTCCACTTCCCGTAATACCGAAATATGTGAATTTTCGTAAATGTGATATCGAAAGGATTTAAATATATGCAAGCAATATAAGTAAATAGTATTAAAGTTTACTTTTGTTAGTACATAATCAGCGTGTTTGTTTAGTCTTTTTTGGCTAATCTGCCCAAGCCCCTCCGTGCCATCTCAACGCCCCCTGAAAGCCTCAAACGCCCACAAAGGGGCGTTATCGCCCACGTTGAGAACCTATGCTCTAGATTAAATATATTTTTTCGTTTCCTTTTTATTTTTAATGTTACCACAATTTCTCATTCTTTACTTCAAGTATTCAAATAACGACAAGTGTATGATAGATGAAATATAAAATGAGGTCCATGTTTGAGTGATATACATTTTCTGTGCAAAAACTATCCAACCTTGAATTTTCCCGCACATGGTATAGATCAGGGATGGCGAACCTTTTTGAGACGTGGGTCAAATTTTATTCATATTTTTTTTAGTACTAGCTCGTGGGTCACTAATGTCCATATGGATCAGAGTTAAGTTTTAAAATTTTTAACTGAGTATTTTTAAAACTAAACATCTTTAAAATTCAATTGCCTTAACGAGTAAAAAAAAGCGGGGTTTCAGGTTTAAAACTAATTAGTAGGGCTAAAAGTTCTTTAGTGCAAATGGCAATGAGTGTTTGAATGAACAAGGATAACGAAAATTACATACTATATATATTGTAAAGTATTATTAATTAGTATACATATATATATATCATTAATAATATTATTCGGACTCCAATTGCCACCTTCTCTTGCATATTTTCTGACACAGATATTTTTATACATATATATACCTGCATTTTTTTGATAGAATGACAAATTCTAGTTTTGTTAAAGTTGTATGCAATTACATTCCATATTCTATCAAATTATTTTGAAGAGTCAAAAATGAAGAAATTTTTACTGGGACTAATAACGTGTCTGTTTTTAGAAATACATAAAATGCTTTTATAATTGAAGGGAAAAAATTTATTGTTGCAATTTTAATCCAGACATTTCTTAACGATACAATTTTTGAGAGATATATATTTATTGAAAATAAAGAATTAATAACTGGGGCAAATTATTACTTGACAGTGATTTAAAATTAAAAATTAAAAAAATGGATAGTTATAAGACATTAAAGCTGATATCTTTTTTATCAAACGTGGTTAAAGCCGTGAATCCCAACAATTTATTTATTGAAAGATAATATGAGCACATTTTTATTAATAAAATGAACAAAAAATAATTAAGGAATAAATTCGCAAACGATATCCGAAGACAAAGTGAAGCTATTTTAATGCAATAAAAAAAGTCAGTTTCTTTAAGTGAAAACGGTGGGAGAAAGCAGAGTAATTCTTTGCAGATACAAGAAATACGTCATCTTTGTAAATGAAGACGTGCGGTGTCTGTAGAGAAAATAAAGCTATGTGCCAGTATATCCTGAGCAAAAACAATTTACTGAGACAGGGTAAAACTGTGCGTCAGTATCCGTAACAAATGATAGTGTCCGATGACAAGGTAAAGGTATACGGATACAATATAAACGTAAGCTTCCCAAGCGAGGACAGTTTCCAAGACAGTAATGCTATGAGTTAGCCTCCTAAATGAGGGCGCTCTCCAAAGACAGGGTAAAGCTATGAGTCAGCATCCTAAATGAAAACGATCTCCAAAGAAACGGTAAAGCTTTGAGTCAACATCCTAAATGAGGATGGTCTCCAAAGACGGGGTAAAGGTAAATGGACACTATAAAAAAGTTAGCTTCCTAAGTTACAACGGTTTCCTAAGACAAGGTACAGCTATATTAATATAATGAAAACTTCAGATTCTACCATTTTTTCTCAGAAAGGCTTTAATGATATAATCGATTCGCTGTTGTACAGTATTACTGAGTTCGAACTTGTTTTTAATTATTTTTAGGCAGTTTTGAATGGAAAAAAAAAAACCTTTTGATGTATCTCAGTAGGGATATATTTTATTATTTCATCAACATATTTTCAAACGAAAGTAATTTAGGTATTGAAGGCTGATATGCCATTAAATTTATCTAATTAAATAGGAACAAAATATTTAAGTCCGTACAATCAGAAGTCATTTCATTTCTTCAAGCTTTTAAGGTCCCGCGGCAAACTTGAAATAGTAATGTACCAAAATCTAGACTTCGCTCTTTTGGTCAATTTTATTTTTTTAAGGAATTGAATTTCTTATTTCGTACCTTAGCTAAGATTTTACTGATTTCGCCCAATTGGGAAATGTGATAAATCTGGTAAAGACTCAACAACTTTTTGTTAAAAAAGTAATAAATTGGTGGGTGAATTCCAAATCTATGAGGCAGAATTGTTTTTTTAATAGTAGTAAATAGCTAATTTCTGCAGTTTTATTTTTAATAAATGATTTCGTAGTTTTTTTCATTTCCCATAATGAAGTTGCTTTTTTAGTATTTAATTCTTCTTTCAGCCTCAAATGATTTATTTATTTATTTTTAATTTTTTTTACTGCTTTCGCTTATTTTAATTTCTCTTTTTATATAATCATTTGAAATTCTTCATATTCAATTTCCCTCTTTACTTTCCTGCGCCATTTTACTTAGAAAATAAAGGGAATTTCTTCTTATTCCTCTTTTTAAATCGTTTTAAATTGTTGTAATTCTACAGTTCTCAGTTGTTTCACCAAGTTTCAGTAATACTTTCCATTCTTCATCTTTCGCGAGGTGCAAGGTGACCATCATGAATAAAATCTACATTCCGTCTATAACATGTTTGAAGCGATTTTAATCACTATAGCAGAACACAAATAATTTAGAAGAATTAAACATTTCACTTAAAAAAACGTGTGCACTTGAAATAAACGAAAAATTTAATTACTATATTTAGATGATCAGAACACAGAAGTTGCATTCAAAATCGTGACAAAAGAGTTTTACTTATGTAGACGCCACCCTAAGAATACGAAAATAAGTACGAATTTTTTCGTTGCCCTGCAGTTCCGTTTCTTATTCTTTTAAGCTCCAAAGTCTTTCGGGTACTTACGTATTAGATCATATTTTTGGTAATACTTCACTGCGTTCACTTTCGAAGATAGTAAGTTTCCAATTTTAATCATTTTTCACAATAGAATAAGAGAATAATAATGCAAAAGAATTAACCAATTAAAATAATGTTATCTTCGATCCATGTTATTGTGCTTGAACATGTGCGAGAAAAGAACAAACTATAAAAGAAGAGTAATTTTCGAGCATGTGTATTAGTGCGTTTGAATAAGCATAGGAATGGTATTCCTTTATCGATGGTAGATCTAGCCAATTGGCGACGTTATTCGATTCGATGTTATAATACTTTATACGTATTGGGTACTATCCATGCATAATATGTATCTGAATTATCTCCATAGATATTTATCAATTTATTAATATATTTGTTGGTTCTTTGCATCAAATTTACAATTAATTTGAGGAAAATATTTTTAAAAAGTGATCCTTAAAAAATTAAATTTAGGCGACACGGTTTGCGTTAGTTTTTTTTTTTCTTTTTCAGTACAGTACTGTGCGAATTAATTGGGACAAACCAAATTTGTTTTACAAATGTTGTTTAATTAGTATAGTTGAACTTACATGCACGGTATAGCAATCCAATACAAAATATGTCTTCCTCTAGCTTGAATGAGATCCTGTACACGATTTGGCATAGATTCTATTAAATTAGAACATAAATTTTTCATCTCGTCATCACGAAGCCAAACGTGTATAACATTCTCAATCGTTGTTTTCTTTGTTGGGCAGTCCATTTTACTCTCACACGTCACTTTACAATGATCCACAATATTTCAAAGGGATTTATATGAGAATTACCAGGCCATTCCAAAATCATTATTTTCTGTTTTTGAAAAAAAATTCGTTGTATTAACTTAGAAATATGGATGGAGCAAGATCTTGTTGAAAGATACCAACACCACCAGCGAACGTTTGCATCATACATATGCTCAATTTTACTTTCTATTATAAAAATGTATTGATTAGAGTTCATCGTCCCTTCAGCTGATATTAAACGGCCCAGGTCCTCCAGAAATAAAAACATCTGTTTCTGAAGGTTCTTAACTGTTTGAATAAGATGTGATCCGCCTGTTATCCTGACAAATCTTGGTCGAAGCCCTTGAACAAAAGAATGCGTTTCGTCGCTGAATACAACCTTCTTCCAATCTTGTGAAGGTCGGGTTTGATATTTCCTGGCTCAATCCAAAAGTTTTTTCTTCATTGAAGGTTTTAAAAACTGTTTATCGATTGGTTTTCTTGCAAATCAAGTTTTAATTAGGCTTCATCAAACTGTTGATGAATCACAGTTCACACCAGTAGCTAATAATTATCTCTGTAGATCTCTACGTGTTCTGTAAAGATGCATTGTACTATTTCCTGCAAGAAACTTGTCTGTTCGAGGCGTTTGCGTCCACTTTATTTCTTTCATTTGCGAGACACTGTCCGAAAATTTTTTTGCTGATTAATAATCCTAGAAACACTGGATTTTCCAATTCCAACTACTGTAGCAATGTCCCTCACAGAAATAGAAGTATGCTGACTAAGGGTAACTAGTTCTTTTCATTGATATAAAATTATTTTATAAAAAAATCCCATACATATGATATAATATCTGCAAGAATTTTACGCAATTTTTCCTTCTAATTCAGAAAATAAATCTTGAAATTTTGTTTTCCTCACTACGCTGCTTCGAAGTTCAACTAATTCCATTTCTAAATTATCGATACCTATCCACATAAATTCGATTAACTCCAATGTTTCAAATTCTATATTGTATGGATATAAAATAAAGTGAAATGTATTTTCCAAACTGGTAAATTGATTGAATCTCTATTTAAGTTCTTGTTTTGTATTTCCAGCATATTCATTACATATTTTTAATTGCATTTTCTTCAATGTTTACAGAGTTTTCAAAAATTATTGTTGTTTGAAAATGTTTTTGTAATTAAGGAAAATATTTCACGATATTAATTTCCGAATCTTTAGTAAAGATGTCGAGTTTCGTCATAAATATTTTAATATTTTGAAACATTGTTAATACAACTAAACCATGTTTTTTATTCAGTTCATTAAAATTCTGACTGATGTCTCACAGAAACATTTAATCAGTCGATTAGTGTATATTGGGTAATTCATCGGTACTCTGTTGTCTTTTTCGAATAAAAACGTCTTAATTTCTTCTAATAACGTTACAAAGCGATAAAGGACTTGACCGAAACTAAGCCATAGCACATTGTATTGTCTGTCAAAATCCCTGAATATTGGCATTCATTTTCTCTAAGAATTGTACAAATTGAATTTTATAAAGAGTTCCTGAGTTTATAAAGTTGGTTATTTTTATTACAACTGGGATTATACAGGAAAATGTTTTTAAACCGTGCTTCGCACATAAAACTTGTGGGTGTATTATTCAATAAAATTCAATTATAGAATGTGAAATATTTTGCTTAAGATACTGAATATAAATCCATTTCCCTACCATATTAGGTGCACCATCTATTGTGTCAGAAACTATTTTCTGATGGTCAATATCCATTTCTTTAAATGCAATATAAAATTCTGCAAAAATATCAAGACTGGTACACTTTCCTTTCAACGTTATAAGCTTCATTAACTCTTCTTTCATTATATTTCCAAACTAATACCGACCCAAAATTGCAAATTGTGCATAACCATTTATATTATTAATCTCATCGAATGCAATTGAATACATTTCTGCATAGATTAAGACGTTATGTATTTGCGCGAAAAAATATTTTTTTCCAATTATATTACTAATTACATTGCGACTTATAGGAAACTCATTTATACGCTTTATAATCAAGCATTTTTCTTTAAAATCAGCAAACAATGTAGAGCTACATTATAAAAAAAGGCCTTTTTTGCAAAATCTTTTTCTGAAAGAGGTTTCCTGTTGTGAGCAATGCAATGGGCAACTTGGAAACTAGCAGCTGTAATGTTATTTTTTGGAACCAAAAAACTTTTTCTTAAACACTGTTTTGAGAAAAATTCTCTCTTTTTCTTTTGTAAAAATATGTTTTTCTTTCTTAATCTGTCGACATGCCGAGATTAGAATGCAACGTTTCAAAAATGTCTTTTAACATTATATGTACGTGCAGTTTAAATGCGTTCGAAATGTAAGTTTAACACTGGTACTAATTATGAGAAGCGCCTTAAATCGCGAACCAAAAATTGCTATTATCGAGAATAAGAGACGTGGGCATTTCACAAGATGAAACAGTGAGGGAACGACACAAGTTCTATGGGAGTCTCTCTCTACAAACATAACTGAACATAACCTTACAAAATTGCATTTCATCCGAAGAAAGTGCTTTAAATTGGCTTATTTGCTTTGGTTTGTCGATTTTTTCAACAAATAAAATGTGAGTAAAATTATACAATTTATTTGATATTTTGCAAGCACTTTTGCTTTATTTCAAGTACTACATATTTTCATATTATATTTGTTGTCATTTGCGTAGCTTTGGAACTGTAATGATCAAACTGAAGGTTATAGACAGAATTTAAATTTATTTTGTGACAATGTAGTGCTTGAAAAATACAAAGAGAATAAAAATAATCCACACAAGGTAGAAGAACAAAATAAACCCACGTAAACAAACAAAAAGTTGCCCAGCAATCGTGGGTCAGTTAAAAAGCTTGCGTGGGTTAGTTGCTGATCCACGGATCATAGGTTCGCCATCACTGGTATAGGTTCTAAGGCATTGTGCATAAAGAGAAAATAAAATGAAAATTTTATAACTTGTGAAGTTCATGCCAATTTGAGAGTTCCATTCCAATTCAGTTAATGATCAGTCTAGTGAAGCTGGTGTATGTTAAGTTAAATTGGACCATGAATTTCTCGCTTCGAACTGAAGAGAAGTAAAGAAAGGAAGATGCATGCGCAGATGTCAGCTATCTTGTCTTTAATAGTAATTCCAAATTAAAAGATTAGGGAAGAACAGTCTTTGTATATTTCCAAGACCAACTTTAATTCAATTACGATGAATTGGTACGTTTTTTTACTTTATATAGAGAGATATTTGTGAATTGGTAGCTAGATGTTTGAACCTTTAGGTGAGGATTGTGAAAATATAGGGCAGTTTTAAATAGAATGGAATCAGAACTGGGGATTTATTGAAAGTATTTAAAATGGATGCTCTTTTGCATACATGTAACTAGGAGACAGACAACATATAGATAATATAGTAGAAAGCAAAAATTTAATAAATTATAGTTTAAAAAAACAAAAAAAAAACACCCTTTTATAGTTAATTGAATTAAGTTGTAACTTAGTCTTTTCATCGCGAAATATGGAAATAGGATCTGAAATTAATCGCCTGATGCGGGATGGGATCTGAAAATGGGAAATCGATAATCCTGATGATCCTGATCAGGACAATAGAACAAACATTATTCATTATTGTATAGTCATCGGTCTTGGGCAAGTGAGCAAAATTTCGAGTTAATCTGACCTTTTAAAGAGGGTAAAAATTGAGTTCAAATATTCCGTTACATACAAGTGAAGCTTATAAAAGTGTGCTAAAAAGTGTTTTTCGACATAAAGTAAATGCATTAGAACAATAATTTGAAGTAATATGTACGGGAGCAATTGAAATTTATAGGGATCTACATCTTTGATTGAAATTACATAGATTGTGTGTGTGTGTGTGTGCGAGATCATTTGAATCTAATTGAAGTTCTTTTGAAATGGTTGATTCATTGTTTGTGATAATGGGATTGAGAACTATGAGTGCTCGTCTCTTAACTAATTTTAATGCGATAATGCAAATGAAAAAAATTTTCATAGAGAAGAGGTTCTAAAACTTTGGATCTACACATCCCTCCTTTATTTATCAGTTTCACATTGTGGCCCCCCAAGATTTTTGAATACCCTTTCCTTGAATTCTAAAACATGGATGAATGATTTAAAGGTTCATCAATAATTCTAGATTGATTTTGCTAATTTATCCAGACTTTTTTTTAAAAAAAATAACAAATTCCTGTAAGAAAAAAAGTAGCTAACATCAAATAAAAAATTTTACAAAAAAGTAATTTCAAATAAAAAATGTATTTAGTTAACATCAACTTTAGCAACATGTTTATCATTAAATAATTTAATTAATACATGAATTAAAATTTTTAATTGATGCACACAATTATTAAAAAAATTAATTACTATAATTATTAAAATTTTAATTAATACAAATATTAAAAATTTTAATTAATGTAATTATTAAAATTTTTAATGAAAATGATGTTGCCGAATTTCTTTTAAAACTGCTGTTATATCAGGTGTAATATTTGAAGTCTGCAATTCCAAATCCTGTTCTACTCTTCCCAGACGGTTTCTATGTTGACAATATATTTCAGATAAAAAAGCTGAAAATGTTCTGCCACATAAAGAAGTAGCTTTGAAAAACTGAACCCCAAGCGTCCATGGAACACAGTTTAAAAACATTTCTCATACTGCTTAGAAGATTAATTTCGTGTTTTTTTTAGTATATTTTTTAATGTCGCTTTGTCGTCATTTCTGCCTTTTTAGTCATGACGGCTTAAGAAATATGCTGTAAAACTCTTCCTAAATTCTTTCTAACTATAAAATTTCTTACAGTTATAATTCTTTTGGAACTCACAAAAAATTATGCATTTTACATCTATCGATTTGTATAAATTTTTAAATTTACAGGTTTTAAGAACATAAAAGTTACGATTTACGGCGAGGAATTTCTTAATTATTTCTATATGTGTTTAATCCTAAGTCATCAAAATACCGCCTTTTAATAACTTTCATAAATCATAGTGAAGGACAGGAAAAAAACTGGTCATTCTTCATAGCTCAAAATTATATGAATTATGTCTCAGATGAGATAAGGAAATTAACATATTTAATTTATAATAAATGTATCCGTACGCAGTAGCAATGCCCTAAAACAAAGGTCATCAACCTGTGCACATGTAGTACCAGGGTTCAGTGAAAACCTTTTGATGACCAGAAGGAACATTAGGACATAGTATAGATTTTTATGAAGATTCAGTTTCAAAAATCATGAGTAACAAAAAACTTTATGGAATAAGGTTTATACCTTTTGTACAAAAATTTATAGTTACTACTTTAACAAAATTCCTTCCGAGTTTAGCTACTTTTGTGCAGGTGCACCTAGTGACATTTGAAAGTGATAGTTGGCACCATGGTAAATTACAGACATAACAATTCAGTTTGTTGGTATGGGGGAAATTCGCGACTGACTGGCACCAAGCGAGTAATCACGTGACAAATTGGGCAACAATTGCACGTGCTTTTCAATACTGTGGTAGAATCCAATATGCAAGTTGTTGACATTCTTTAGCTTTAATTTATCTAATTAAAATATATGATATCATTGTATTTTATTCATTATTCTAGTGTATATATTTGTTAGGAAAAACTCTCAACAACTCTTTGATATAATTTTTGCTTTATTCTGATTTATTTATCTAATTAGGTATTCGTCTGCTTTAAATAGTGTTAGCTGGTATATTTATTTAGGTTGGGATCCTAGCACTTGGTACACAGCTAATAGATATTTTAATTCTTAATTAATTTAGTAGTTATTAATTATATATTTTTGAGCAAGAATGGCTTACAGTATATAGGATCAATACAACTTCTTTTAAAAAACTTGAAACTGTTTGACTATCGAATAACAATTGTATCGTTTCCTTAAAAAGAACTCACTATTATTATTAAATAGAGTCAGTTAAGTGTATATAATATAAAAAAATCTCTGTTTATAATTTTAATTCATAATTCAAAGTCAAGAGAAAATATTTATTCTGAAGAAAAACAATTTGATGATAATTTGTGAAAGGAATGTTTACAAAAATTAAATAAATTTTTCTTTGATTTTTACATTTCACAAATTATTGATTTCTAAATTATTAATAATTATTATTTACTGTTAAAAATTTATGTCATTTCTTTCTTTAAATTAAAATAAAATATTCTTAAGGGGAATTATACCATCGCAAAAGGCAACAATTTTTAGAAATGATCAAATTTAATTTGATGATTTGTTGTTATTTTATTTTTATTATTATTTTTTTTTTTGAAGTACACACATGTTAAACTTGCAAAAACGTTTGTTTCTTGAAGCCTGTGTATATAGATTACTAGGTAAAGTTTTAGATAAATGTAGATAATTGTTCTTTGGTGAAAGTGTATTTTTTTCCATCGCCTCCCCCCCCCCTCTTTTTTTTGTACATAAAATATTAGAGTTGATATGGTATTTATCCTGTCATGAAAATGAATTTTTTTAACACTATATTTACATCAAGTTTGCCTACTTACACTTAAAATTCAAATGAATATTTTATTTTACTGTGGAACAGTTACTGAATGAAAATGAATTTTATTTTTACAATGTATTGCATATAAATACTTTATATATATGTATGTGTTTTACAATATTATGGAGCATTTAAAGATATTTGAAATGTTTCTAATAAAATAACATTCTCCATCTTTGACTGTCTGATTTACTTAGTAATTATTCTTTAAAAATGTTTGAATTTTTTTTTTACAAATGATTGTCTAAAGTAATAAAAGAAAATACTATTTCATTTTTTAGTTAAAGCAATGATTCATATTAACATATAATTTTCAGGATATATTCATTGTAATGTGATTATCCATTATTATGAGTAATTAAACTACATATAAAGTACATAATCAGGGCTAATAATTAACTAAATGATTATAATGAGTTATTTCTACATGTATTAACTGTTTTAATACTTTTCTCTAAGTTGCAGTCACTATAGCAAGTGCTCTTTAAGCACATTAAAATTAATAAAGAGTTACCTTCAGTCATGCATGTGTACAGAATGCTTAAAAACCTTGTTATATTAAGTATCGAAAAAAAAAAATTGCAAAAAATTGTAACTTTCCTGAAGAAAAAAAACATGCATTAAATAAACATGTGTTTGTAATTTTACTCGTTAGTACAATGCTTTGCAGAACTGAATAGTTTTCTATTGGAAATTGCACTTTTATATCTGGGATACTAAATATAATGCATGGGTATGCGACACTTGGATCACAAATTAATGTTATTAATGCTAGTATGAACTATATTAAAAGTTCGCATTACAATTTTTTATGACAAATTGAATACTTTTTTTTAATTGTCTTTGTATAAAGTGCCTTTAATATATACGTTGATCTACTTTTTAAAAATTATTATACAATATTAAGGGAATGTTTCATCAGAAAAGGTGCAATAATTATCAGAAATTTAATTATCTTTAGTCTTAAATATATTTTTCTTCTTATTGAATTACATATAGTTTATAAAAAATAATAGTATGATTTATCTATAAACAGATTCTTGTGTTCGAATCTTAGATAATTAAATACTTAAGTACCTCTGTTACTACTCTGAAGATGCGTAAAACAAGTAAAACTTAAGTTAATTTAACATTATATGTTCTCAATATAACTTCATTTAAAATAAACAAAAATTTGCTTAAGTTAACTAACATATTTTACTTTCTTATGTATGATCTAAATATAATTTTATTTAAAATAAAAAATTTGCTTTGAAGTATTTACATGTTTGTGAAAGTCTACACCTCTCCAAAATCCTTTTAGAACAGGTTTCTTTCGTGAAGACAACAATAGTGAGAATAAAGCTTGGTTTAAGCTGGCGTCGGTATTGAAAATATTCTTCAAAGTAATAGCATACATAATAAATAGGGAGGAGATGGTTTATAATCCTCACGTTTCAACATGCTTTCAAAAACTGATATTTTGCCCTGGTATATGAAAAAAAGTGATTTTTTTCGTCAATCATATTTTTATTTATTGATTGAACAACCATTTTAGCAAAATGAGACATTTTTAAAAGTACAATGTGAAACTGCGATAGCAAAATAGTCCTAGCGATGGTAGTAAACAAACGGCAGCGTAATCACGTGACACAGTTTTCACGTGATCGTGACGTCACATGAATTTAGTCCATTGCTCTCCGTTGTTCCTTGCTTTTCGTGAGATTCAATTTTCAGTAATATGGAAATGTAAACATGGACTTAAATAAGAGACATAATGGAGTTATATTAGTTCGACCATTTAGCGGTCCAATAAATAAAAAACTAAACATTTAGAAGTTGTTGCGAATTCATCAGCCAATGTTGACTCTTTCCAGACTATGATTTATATTTTTTCCAAATATGATTGTATTGTGTTATTGTTTTGGTAAAATGTTTATTTCCATTTTATGTAATAATTGTTTATTAATAAGTCCAATAGATGGCGCTGTCTATTTTTGAGATTTGCATAAGAGGCAGAGAATTTGTTAGTTATTTTGATGGTTTTAGCATTAACCGTTAGCAAACTCTTGCAGTTCATCATAATACTAAAATTCACATTTATACTGATAGTTTCTCCTCTATCCTCTTTCTTAATAATCTTACAAATAAATCCAGTTACCTCAATTATATTAAACTTAAATTGTTTCAATGCCGGAGCTATTACAATCTTTACTGGGTCAAAGCTCATAACAATAACATCTATAGTGATTACGCCGATTTTTGTGCAAAAAAGGCTGTTTATGATGATGAAGTGTTTTCGGTCCCTGCTCCTCGCTCTTATCTCTCTAGTTCCTTAAATAAATTTGTCCTAGAGTCTTGGACCTCCTATTTGAATGATTGCAATACGGGGCTTAGGGTCAAACTCTTTTTTAAAAATCCTAACTTTAACATTCCTCCAATTTCTAAATATCTGGTCCATTTTCTAACTAATCATGGCCCTTTCCCCGCTTACTTGCACAGGTTCAATCATATTTCCTCTCAAAATTGCATTTGTGGGTCGCCCGGGGACGCCGACCATTACGTTTTCCACTGTCCCTTCACTGCCGATCATCATCTTGTTAATCCCAATCCAAATGCTCTTTCTCCTTGGGTTAACTCTGTTACTAATAATCGCACTATCCACAATAAATTAATTTCTTGCTTTGCGATTTCCAAATCCATTGGTGATAGGCTATCTTAAGCCCTCCTTTTGCCTGTTTCTTGGCCTTCCTCTTGCTATTCCTTTTCACTTTTTTTTTCCTCAAAAAAATAATTTGACATTCCTCCGACCGTTTACTGGTTCTCGTCATTTGGCCAATGTCTCCCTCCCCTCCCTCTTTCTTCTCATTTTTAGAATGACTGGGTTGCATTCCCCCTCTGTTATTTTCATTGCCTTGGGGTACAAAGCTTTTGGAGAGGGGAGGTTATTGGATATGGTGCCTCCCCTTTGGCACCCCGCTGCGTCTTTTGGGTCCTCTTCCAGGATCCCACTCTGCTGCCGCTCGTGAACCGGCCATTATTGCTCTTTACAAAATATAACAAAAAATAAATGTTTGGACCTCCGCTATCTTTTTTTTGCACTCCCCCTCCCTTTCTCGAATTTTCTTTTAGGAGGGGTTTCCCCGCTTCTCTTATTACTTTTTTCATGTCTTTCCTGTCTCATTAGTTAGACAGCGTCGGTGCATGTGTTGTGTTGTGTTTTTTTGTATTTGCAATGTTATACAAAATTGTAAAGTTTTCCATCTGTATTTTCCCCCCTTTTCTCAAGAATTTTGTGGGGAGGGTCCCTCCTTCGGGACCACTTTGTACACTTTTTTGTTTACCTTAATAAAGTTACATCTCGGAGGGTCGATTCACAGCTCGAAACCCCTTGGGTGGGCTTGATTCTCCCGAGTAAGTAAGTAAGTTCAGATTGATGATTTGATACTCAGCATGCGTAGGCGTTGTAAGGCCAGTATTGCATCGTCCGGGAGACATACTCCCTATTAACCATCATACTAACCATGTTATACTGTTTTTTGTAATTAGGTTCTTTTTTGAAATTTGCTCCAGGGAGTAAAAATTGCAATTTTTATTAATTATGTCAAACATATAGCATCTTTTTTGCTCTTTACCTTTTGTTTAATAAATAGACTTTACAAATAAGTCAAATTTGTTTTGCTTCTGTCTCTTTCTTTGCCTGAACTTCATTATCCTTAATTTATGTACATGAGTGTAGATGAATAACCTCTCACCAAGTGATGTCATTTCAATCTCCACGAAAAGCATCACGTTTGCGCTTTTGTTTTCATTTTTTGCACACACACACGGTTTAAAATTCTTGATCTTCGGTCCCGGCCATTTCAGGCTCTGACGGACCATCTATGCGCATTCGTACTGGTTTGCACATTTTGTTTTACACTAAAAATTATTTGCACCACAAAAATTAAATGGCACGTAACCGTTGCAACAGGAACTTTATTAGAGTGTTCTCCATACGCTCTTTCTCACACAAAGTTTACACATACAGTGAAACTCTAGACACACTAGCGCCCTCTCGCGACAAATGTTGACTTGTTATTGAGAGCATCACAAGAATTATTTGTTCAACACTGAACAGAGTTCTAGAAACCTATGAGAGTTATTTTTCAAAAATATATAACAAAATACTTTCACTTCAAACAGAAAAGGAAATATAAAATGCATCAACAACAAATAATTTCTAAGCCAAATTTTATTCTAAAATCAAAGATTTTTCATTAGTGGTTTTTATAAAATGTGAAAGAACTATTATCACAATTACTCAAAAAACAGTTTTCCAAAAAATTAAAGAAACAAAAGAATAACTAAATATGAAATATTTTTACCACAACAAGTTCCTGTTTTTCAGTAAAGTTAATAATCCACATAAATTATTGTTACTTTTTTCTGAATTCTAGGTAAACATTTATTCATCAAATCAAAAGGGTTAATTTTTACTTCGAGTTACAGGAGTATTTTAAAAAATAAATGTACTAAGAGTTAATTTCTGTGTTGATTTGTCATTTTATAAAAGAAAGCGAATTCTAATTGAAAATTTATGTCAAAGCAAATACTTGCTTTTCTTTTTCTTATGTTTATTCAGAAATGGGTAAACAACAGAATTAAAATTACGCCACATTAGATTTTGTGAATACCAATTAAATCGGCGGAAGGAGTAGAATTCACTTCACAATTGGCGGGAAAAATTTTACATTTACGCCTAAGACTAAAGTATTTCTTTAATTACTTTTTTAATTGTGGTTAATGTTTAATAGTTATAATTTCCCTTGTCAACTTCAAAAGACAGAGTTGCGGTTAAATCGTGAATCACTTGAAATTTGTCGCAGCATATTAAAAAAAAACATCTGAATAAAAATTTATAAAGCAGAAAATTAGTACTCATTATTTAAATACAAAATTGACTTCTACGGCCATCAAAGGAAATGCGTCAAGAGAAAAACTCATTTTAGAAGAAGACGTGTTCAAAGAATTGTTTATTAAATTTTCCAAAATTTTTAAGAATGCCAGGATAATTTCCATAAACCGCGTTTTCGTCTATCGCAGTATTTTAGTGAAGAAAAGAAATATTGTTTTTTACGTGTTTATTTTGATTTAAATTTATATTATGCTTCACATATAGATAAATATCTTATTTATATACAATAGACTGTTGCGAATATGATAAACAAGAGCTTTTTATATTCAACCAGCTATAAAACAAATTATAATATTATAAACATTACGATAGAATAATAAAAATCAAGTAAATATGTTAAATTAAACAACTGTATTTTAAAATTAATGTTAGAATTTATTATTAAAATATCTACAAGTATTTGATTTCAAAGTTACGAAAAATCGGAGCAAAATAAATTTACTGTCGAAAGACGATTCTTGGAAACAGAATACAGTGATCAAATTTGCTGAGTAAATGTAAGAAGGCTTTTACACCTTCTACGGTGCTCAGACACAACTATCAGTGTCTAAAATACAAGTATATTAAAATATTATTCGCAATCAGTCACTCATCCTACACAACAACCGAAGTAATAACTAATCGCTGGTCGACTTTTCATTACCAAATCAATACTACTCTTCAACTGTCAAAACAAGACTAACTCAGTTTCGGTGAGCGACTCCCTATCTATAAGCCTCACGAATTTTTTTCGAAAAATCCGCTTGCGTTATAGATCGTGATATTAATAGATCTCTCCCGTAATTTACAGAAAAATCCTTAAGGTCGAGAACTCACCAAAAATGGTTGCCAACATGGTCACCAAAAGTGATGTAAACTTGACTGTATCGCCAAGATTTCGCCAAGTTCCCATTGAATCACCATTACAATGTAAAGAACAGCATTTCTAGCGAATATTACAATTTTAACATAAAATAAAAACAAGATAGAGTAATATAAACATATTACACATATAGATACAAATTATTTACATTATTTTACACACAATTCATAACAATATATATATTGGACTCGACATATTTAATATGAATAACCACTCAACATAGGAGGAGTTCTTCTGAGAAACCACGATTGTGAGAAAGGGGGACACAACACCAAACATGAGTTCAAGATCATGAACACACTGCTATCGTCGTGCTACTGCCACACAGTAGCAAAAAAATGTAACTGCGAATTATATGACATCGCTTAACTCTTACGCTAGAAGAAAATGTGTATTTATGTTATATGACTTTCGCCATTCAAAGAATAGGCAAAGCGCCACTATAATAAACATTCAGTCAACTAATTAAAGGTATAAAAATTAATTTATTAAAAGAAATATCACAAACTTTAAGTTTTTGTTTCGAGTCTCATGCAGAACATAACTCTTAATACAGTAAAGTGCCGAAAATTCGGCCTAATGCCAAATTTGAGAATTTGCCGGGTTATCGAGATCGGGAATAAAAGTAAAAGGTAACAAGTGTTCACAGAAACATTGCAATGCACTTGCATGTGTTGTATGCTAGAGAATACAACAAAAAATAAACTGCTCAATTACCCGAAAACAAATACAAAATACGTAATTTTTGAAAGTATAGAGAGTTTACTACATAGATATGAAAATTGACGAATACATAGTATAAAGCAGCTTACCTGATCAACATCAGAAAAATACTTTATGAAGGAATAAAACTGTGTATAATGAAAATTAAGTAGCCGACCCTGTAAAAACTGACTACTGTTTTTTAGACAAATGCTTTATGTCGTATTGTCTTTCTGGTATTGCACTATGCGTTTTGCAACTTTATCACTAATACGACATAGGAACAGTAAGCTCATTACCGATATATATTGTTGTTCAAACCACTGAAGGGTGGCACAGCTAGATTCCTCGTTGGGAGTACATAAAAACTGCCCAAAGAAGCATTCCTGTACGATCCATAATTTACGAGAAAAATACGAAAAACAAAGTATGGCGTCACTTCCGGTTCAAGAAAAAACATTTATTGGACATATCAACAACAGTATTTGCATATCTTTCCAGACGATAATGTTTTTAACGTTCGTCGCGCATGTCGCATCATGCATGCGCGCCCAATGGAATGACGTTAAGCCGCCGTTGAACTGGTATTTAAAAGGCTGCATCTTGCAGCTACTGGTAGTCTTCGTATGGTGGTCATGTATTCCTTTCGTGACTACTGCGACATGTACTTGCGATATGCCTTGCGACTACTGCGACATGCCATCTGAAGGAACTGGTGTATCGAGACGTAGTGACAACACAAATGGACTTAGTTGCTCGTCTGCTTGCTGCTTGTACTTCGGTGGACCCCACGATGCTTCGACGTGGGATGACAGCCATTCCACGGCGTGCTCAAGCCTGCCTCAACATGCACGGTGGACATTTCGAACATCTGCCTTAAACTGTGCATAAACTGCTATTGATATGTTCAATAAAGTGTATTTTTCTTGCACCGGAAGGGACGTCATACTTTGTTTTTCGTATTTTTCTCGTGAACTATGGATCGTACAGGAATGCTTCTTTGGGCAGTTTTTATGTACTCCCAACGAGGAATTTAGCTGTGCAGAGTTTATGCGGTCGTTTTGGGACACCCTGTATATATATATATATTCTTTTTAAGTAGTAACTTTTAATCATTTGTGCTAAGAACTTGGACAAATTTTGGTAATAATTCTTTTTAATATTTTAGAGTGCTTCCCTTTTATTTATTACAATTCCTCTATATAATGCACTAATGCAACATTTTATGAAACGTGACTTTATTTTTTTGGAAAATATTGTTTTTTATTTTTCTTAAGTAATAAATTCCTTGCTCGTTATTTTTTTTAAATGAAACAATATGAAACACGTTGGTTAGCTGCAGGGGTTAATAAATGACAGCTAGGAAGTTTTTTTTAGATGCCGTTAACGATTTTTGGTAGAGAGTGAGAAACAAATTTAACACATAATGTTAAATGAAAAATATCCTTTTTAAACTTTTTATTTTGCTTTGAAGATTTTCAAATTTAAGATTAAATTCTTGAAATTTAAGGAATTCTTCCTGATTAATTATTATAAAAGCAACTAATTAAAAATTACCAATTTAAAATTGTTGAAATTAACAAATTTTGAATAATTTTTATTAATAAAAAATAAAAATTATTCTTAACTAGCTTTTACCCGCGGCTCCGCTCGCGTCGATGTCTTTAAATAACTGTCAAAGTCGTAATCATTATCATTAGAAAGTAAATAATATAATATAGTAAATTTTTTATTGCTTGACTGGAACCAATAAAATTAAAAATTTCTAAAACAGAGCTTAGTTTAAAAAAACTGAAAATTTAATTTATTATAATAATTAACAACAAAAATTCAATAACTTAAACTATTAATATTTGTAAAAATCGAAAGTATCTACGTTTAATATATAATTTCTCTTTAAAAGAGCTCAGAACAAAATATTATTCTAAGATGCTACTGTATACCATATTATATGTCCTTCCGTCAGTTGCAAATATGTGAAAATTTGGGCATTGGACACACCGATCAGGCTACATATAGTTGGCCATGGGAAAAACATTGCTTTTCCAAATGCACCCCTGCTACCTGAAATGTTAGCTTTGTCAATAGCAACAGTAAAACTGGAAATTGTACTCGTTTGAATTGAAACGGTAGGTCAGCGGGGACACTTGGAATTCGAGGTATGATAACACTATCCCTTTTCAGGACATGTTAAAATATTGGTACCATGTATATGCTACATCAGTGTTGTGATTCAAAGCCTCGTTCCTTTACATAGTCGAGGAGCATTGAGATTTTGCATAAGTATAACTAGTACATTTAGTTTTAATTGAAGTTTATGTGAGGGTACACCCGAAAGTTCAAGTGAATTTAAGACAGCGGTTCTCAAACTGTGGGGCGCGCCCTCTAGGGGGCGTAATAACCCTACAAGGGGGGTGTGAGTTAATCGAAAAGTCAAAATTAAAAGATTATTTAAAAATTATTAATTTTCTGAAAGTAAGCAGAACAAAACACATTCTGACATAATAAATAAGAAAATACATATTTACACTAATATAATATACTTATAAATTTATTAGTACTGTACAATTGTGATGGGTCTATCCGCGTCAATCTTCCATTAATCCTCTTGGGTAACTTTGGGGCCAGCAATTATTCTATTTCCCAGCCTCCTCGGGAAAAACACGAGATAGTGATATGCTAATGAATTCGACTATATAAAGTCTAGATTTAGTAAGAAAGCAGTAGGAGAAGGAATTGCCAAACTAGTTGTAAGTATCGTCTACGGATCTCTCCAGCGAGCTTAGCGCGTATTAGATAGTAATTGATATTGTTAATCATTGAAGTAATCGAAGGGATTAGAGTTAGTACCGACCTGATATTAGTAAGCGTTCGTCTCCTTTGTCAATTCCGATAGCTGAGATTACTTAGTAGGGAATATTAGATTTAAAGGTTAGAACTGAATGTTAGAGTTGTGTATCAGGATTAATCTAGGGAATTGAATAATCACTCCGAAGTTTCTACTTGTAGTGTGGCTTGTTAATTGTATTTGTGTGTTGTTAATAAATATTTGTTATTATGGCTTTCGTTGGTGATAATATGTTTCATTCCTCACCTAGAGACGCGCCGGGCAATGTGAACCCAGTCCAAGATAGGACTGGGCTTCGACACAATGTATTTGATAATAAATTTATCAATAGTTAACGAAGAGCAAGTTTTATAATTAACACTGATTCCCAAGGGATTGTCATGTATAAAAATTATATTCAAAATTTAATATTTATCTAGATAATTTGCGTGGTTATGGTGAAAATTATTACACCATGATTAAATATATTATGAATGAGATAAGTTTACATCCATTTCAGAAAGTGAAATTACTAAACATCTTTATTCCACTCAATCCGTTACTATTTTTTTTGCCTAGCTGGTTTTATAGTTCTAAGGCAACTCATTAAATCCATCATCAAATTCTTTCATTGCCAGATACAGCAGGATAAAGGACTACTAATCTGAACTTAAAAATATAGACATAAATTATTTCTCTGACAAGTAGAACTAAACACACTACTTCCAATGAGTTCTTGTTGGAAGAGGAATAACATACCCAAGCTCATCTGCCTTCCTTCATTTATCAACACCTGTTACTACACGGTTTAAAATTAAAGTCGTATTGTAGCTTTAGTATCAAATTACATTATTATTGCATTCAATACAATGTTATTGTCTGGGGGAGGCGATGAAAATTATGATAGAAAATTGGGTCGCAAATACTGAAAGTTTGAGAAGCACTGATTTAAGAGTATCGTGGGATATGAAGTACTTTGTTCTTTATCACATGCAGATATTTAAAAATTATTTTAAATTAAGTTTTAAACCGCAAATTCTTGTTCTTAAATTCCTTTTATGAAAAATGCACATATAATTTAAAAGATTTTATACTCATAGTTTCTTTTCAAATTTTTAAGTACTGTTTCTTTGTATATGTTGATTAAATTTCTATTAAGAGGAGATAAAGTTTATTCTAGCTTGAATAAACGTCATTGTAGAGCATCATGGAAACTGTTGGCAACAGACGTATTAATTTTAAACATTGATCAACGAATAACATTGATTTAAGCCAACTGTGACCATTTTGATATAAGCTTTGATATAGCTTCCACACTATGCGTAGGTTAATGGGTTGAGCCTTAACTAGCATTCTGTTTGCCTTTTATCCAAATGTTGGTTCTGCAACGGAGTCAAATATGTGAATTTTTAGTTTTATTTAAATACCTCTGGAAACGAGATTCAAAATCATTACCGCCGAAAGAAATATTTCCAGCGGTGTAGAAAATGTCAAGGCCAGATGAAAAACTGCCATTAGTTCAGACCTAGTTGGATTGATCAGTTGAAGATTTGCATGAGGACTTTATCGATTCTACGCAAGCCTACGCCTATATGTTCGAATGAAGACTTGCCTCAGAATTTATACTTCAACATTGTCCTCATCTCCAGACTTTCCCATGAGTAACTGAATCACAGTTGGGAAATAATTAGCTGCTTAGCTGGAAGTTGATCCTGCTGTGGAGACTGCCGAAGATATAATTTATTTGCTGTGAAATCTCGGTACGCTAATAATTGCTTGGTTTTGACGATTTATCACTTGGTTTCAATATTTCTTCTATCGCTGTATCGAAAGAATAGCTATAGATTCCTATACCTACATTTTGAAACTAAATGATCGCAGCTATCTTTAAATTACACTTTTCAACAACCATTTCATTGGTAATCAACTCGTTATATATATATATATATATATATATATGTGGGAATTTTCACATAGACGGCACTCTAGAGGGCGCTGGCGACGCGAGCCACCAGTGAGCGAACTAACTAGAGAGAGATGAGCGAGCGAGCGAGCGATCTTGACGCGAAGGTCAGAGAGAGCCAACGCTGCTGCTAAGAAAAGCAACCGGGAACCAACTGGCCGAGTAGGGACCAGCTCTAATCCGGGACTAGAAGTGGTGTGACGAGAAGGTCACCTATGCTTCACCTGAACTGTGTGTGTATTACCGTTGTGAACTGTGATAAAAGAGACTGAAGTTCGCGAGCAGGCGTTCCCGTCGTCGATAGATCCTGGAACTCTGTTAGAAATTAGCTACTTGTCTTGAATTAATTATTGTTAAGTTTTGAATAAATTAGTAGAAAGAAAAAAGCTTTAGCCCCTTGTTGTCTCCCACAAATTATGGGGGCATGGCCGGGATAAGGATTTAGAAAAAGTTTAGAACGAGTGAACAAAAGAAGCGTCCGTGGAGGAGACGCGCCGCCATTTTTTAGAAGCTTTGCTCAACCTGTGCAGAGGTTGAATTTGTGAACTAGTGAATTAACACCTGCGAAGAGGTGTCATTTTAACTTTTTTTCCCGTCTAACGATATAACCTGCGACGAGTTCGTGTTCATCTGTGTAGAGGTGAATCAGTGTTTTTCATCAGTGTTCATCTGTGTAGAGGTGAATCAGTGTTTTTCATCAATTATTGGATTATAGGATACATCGTTCGTGCGAACAACAAGGGAGCTAGAAAAAAAAGGTAGGATCTTTCCATATTTTTTCAAAAATGTATAAAAACGCTCTTAAAGAGGATCTCATAAGAGTTGTAGAGGAGCTAGATGGTACTGTGGAGAGTACGGACACCGTAGCTAAACTAAAGACTAAAATTGAAAACAGTAGTACATTTGAAAGTGATACAGATTTCGTTAAAACTTTAATTAAAAACTTTGTAGATGAGAGGGTATCGCGAAACGAAAGACAGGCAACTTTAGAAAATCAGAAAATTGAGCTCGCAAAACTACAGTTAGCACAGTTAGAAAAAGAAGTCGAACTTCAGACGACTAAAAATAAAGCATTTAGTTTAAATCCTGAAGCTAAAACCGAAGAGAAACAATTCGAAACAGACATAGGAAATATGATCAAAAGCATTAAAACTTTATCTCTTCCTGTTCCCACCAGATCTGAAAACTTTAATCTGTTCTTCCAATCATTAGAACGCGCATTTTTAACCAAGAAAATTAATGACGAATATAAATCTGAAATTTTAATAAATCTTCTGGGCGAAAGAGCTCATAATGTCTTATTGTATATTAAAAAGGAGGAATTAAATGACTATGAGAAACTCAAATCAATAGTACTCAGAGAATTCCAAGTAACCCCTCGCGAGTGTTTAAACTCCTTTAAAAATGCTGTAAAATCATCAGGCGAGACATACATCCAATTTGCTGCAAGATTGACGGCAAACTTCCAATATTATTGTTCATTAAGAAAAGTTAATTCCTTTGAATCTCTATGTGATCTTATAATTTCTGATAAATTATTTGAAACTTTAAATAAGGAAACCGCAACTCATATTGGCATTCGAGAAGCGGAAGATTGGTTTAGGCCTATTGATTTAGCTAAAGAGTGCGATATTTATATTTCATCTAGAAGCGGATCGCGTAAGGAAACTCCTATTGCTTGTGTATATACCGAAGACCCCTTTAAAAATAGATCACGAAACTATAAACCAAAGAGTAGAGATAACTATCCCCAAAATCTTGAAAGACAAAATAAAAATTGCTATATATGCGGTGATTCATCTCATTACGCAAGAGATTGTCAGAAGCGTTTTAAGCCTAAAGAATCTCATATCTATAACAGAAAAAACGCGAACAGTTTGAAAGTTAAGAGTGAAAAACCACAAAAAAGCGATGAGTTCGCGCAACAGCTCCAATATGTAAACATTTTTGTAGAAAACCAGCCCGTAACAGCTTTGATTGATTCAGGTTGCCAGATCCCAGTTTTAAATTCCTGGCTAATTAGTTCGAACAAACCCTCCGAAGGAAATATAACATTGATAACATGTTTTGGCGAAATGCGTATCGTGGAAGTTGCGCCAATAAACATTTCTCTTAATCAGCACTCTCCCAGTTTAAGTGTTCGAACGGCGATATCACCGACCTTGACCGAAGAATTTATTATACATCCCAGTATATATACTGAAATAAAGAAAATAAGTCACGCGAAGAGCGATGTTTTGAATGAAAGAGAATCCTCTTTCGGTGTTTATTCTATTTTTTCTGTTGCAAATGTGATTGAAAATTCTAGTTATGATTTGTTACATGTTAAAAACTTTAATATTAGAAATGATTTGACTTCTCTTATTAAGAATTATAAACCTAATAAAATTAAGAGTACTAAATTAAAAATGAGTATTATATTGAAAGATGATATTCCTGTGTGTCAGAGAGCCAGACGTTTATCTTATTCTGAGAAATTACAGGTAAACGATCAAATTGACGAGTGGTTACGACAGGGCATTATAAAAGAGAGTTGTTCTGATTATTGTTCACCTATAGTATTGTGTAAGAAAAAGGATGGTAATTTAAGAATCTGCATTGATTATCGCAAAATTAATTCTAAAACTGACAAAGATCGGTATCCTTTACCCTTAATAGAAGAAGTTCTAGATCAGTTGCAGTCGGGAAATTTCTTCTCAACTATTGACTTAAAAAACGGGTTCTTTCACGTTGAAATGGAAGAAAGCAGTAAAAAATTTACTTCATTCGTCACACATAATGGGCAATATGAATTTAATAAAGTTCCATTTGGTCTTTGTAATAGTCCGAGTGTTTTTCAAAGATTTATCAATCGCGTTTTCCGCGACCTACTTAAAGAAGGAGTTGTCATAATCTACATGGATGATATTATTATCCCTTCTTCGGATGAACTTGACGGGTTAAACCGTTTAACCAGGGTGTTAAAAACTGCATCTGAATATGGATTAGAATTACATTTAAAAAAATGTAATTTCCTCAAGTCAAAGATTGAATTCTTGGGACATATAATTGAAAAAGGTACAATTAAACCTTCTTTGGACAAAACCAAAGCAGTTCAGAATTTTCCAGAACCGAAAAACGTGAAACAGATTCAAAGCTTCCTTGGTCTGTCAGGTTACTTTCGGAAGTTTATCCAAAATTATTCCATAATAGCCAAACCTCTTAGTGACTTACTACGAGATAATGCTGTGTTTCATTTCGGACCTGAACAGCAATTAGCATTTCAAACTTTACGACAAAAACTTTCTGAAAATCCGGTGCTTCATATTTTCAAACAAGGTGCAAAACTTGAATTGCATACTGATGCCAGTAAATTTGGTTATGGTGCGATTCTGTTACAACAATCAGACGATAGTAAATTTCACCCCGTACACTATTTTTGCAAGAAAACCACTCCCCAAGAGGAAAAATATTCAAGTTATGAACCTGAAGTTTTGGCTATAATCGAATCTCTTAAGAAATTTAGGAACTATCTCGTTAGCAACAAATTTAAAATTGTAACTGATTGTTCGGCATTCCAAAAAACTATGAGTAAAAAACAATTAACTCCTAAAATTGCTAGATGGGCCTTATTTTTAGAAGACTTCAATTATGAAATTATTCATCGTTCAGGCAAACAAATGGGACATGTAGATTGTTTAAGCCGTTATCCTGTAATGACCATAACATATGATGAAATAACCACTAAACTTGCAAATTGTCAGGAACCTGATGAGTATATTAGAACCATTAAGCAGCTGTTGCATGAAGGCAAAACTACTGAATTCATCATAAAGAATAATATTTTATTTAAACTTAGTGAAGATCAAGAACTGTTAGTTGTACCAGAGATGATGCAAGTAGATATGGTGAAGAAAGCACATTCGTTTGGACATTTTGCTGTGGCAAAGACAGAAGACTTGGTGAAAAGAGACTATTATTTTCCGAATATGAGGAAGTGTGTGGAAAATGTACTGAAAAACTGTGTAGAATGCATATTAGTCAATAAGAAGAGAGGAAAGGGAGAAGGGTTTTTACACCCTATTCCAAAAGAAGATCTGCCGTTGTCAACATATCATGTAGACTTCATTGGACCATTGCCAACGACCAATAAAAATTATAATCACATATTCACTGTGATTGATGCATTCACAAAATTTACTTGGTTATACCCAACCAAAAGTACAACAGCTCAAGAAGCCATTGAAAGACTAAAGTTACAACAAAAAACTTTTGGGAATCCTTCACGTATAATTAATGACAAAGGAGGAGCATTTAGATCTAAGGAATTCGAAGACTACTGTGCTGAGGAGAAGATTAGTAATATTCAAATAACCACGGGAGTACCAAGGGGGAATGGACAAGTCGAAAGAATCCATGGAGTACTGATTCCAGTGTTGACGAAGATGTCCATTCAAGACCCAACTAAGTGGTTCAAGCATGTCGATTCACTACAACGTGTGCTGAACAGTGTACCTTCACGCAGTACAAAGTACTCACCATTTAAATTACTAATAGGAATCAAGATGAAGAATCCTGAAGACGTCATGATAAAAAATTTGCTTGAAGAAGAGAGACAAAATCAACTGTTTCAACACACATCGGGAAAATCTTAGAAGAGAAGCAAAGCAAAACATTTTGAAGATACAAGAGGAAAACAGGAGAACTTACAACCGAAAGCGGAAAAAAGCTCACCAGTATAAGCAAGGAGAGTTGGTAGCAGTCATGAGGACTCAGTTTGGAAACAAATTGAAACTACGACCAAAGTATTTTGGACCCTACCAAGTGACTAGAGTAAAACTCCATGACCGATATGATGTTACTAAAATTGGAGACCATGAGGGGCCAAATGTAACGTCCGCATCAGCAGACCAGATGAAGCCTTGGTCTGAGCATTAATGAAGAAGAACGAACTTGTTTAAAATATTTGTGTAACTGTGTACTAATCTATGTTTTTTTGTTTTTTTTTAGTTTGTATATTTCAGATCCTTAGTGCGTGAGCAGTGAGGACACTGCCTGTAGGATGCCCGAGAAGATGTGGGAATTTTCACATAGACGGCACTCTAAAGGGCGCTGGCGACGCGAGCCACCAGCGAGCGAACTAACTAGAGAGAGATGAGCGAGCGAGCGAGCGATCTTGACGCGAAGGTCAGAGAGAGCCAACGCTGCTGCTAAGAAAAGCAACCGGGAACCAACTGGCCGAGTAGGGACCAGCTCTAATCCGGGACTAGAAGTGGTGTGACGAGAAGGTCACCTATGCTTCACCTGAACTGTGTGTGTATTACCGTTGTGAACTGTGATAAAAGAGACTGAAGTTCGCGAGCAGGCGTTCCCGTCGTCGATTGATCCTGGAACTCTGTTAGAAATTAGCTACTTGTCTTGAATTAATTATTGTTAAGTTTTGAATAAATTAGTAGAAAGAAAAAAGCTTTAGCCCCTTGTCTCCCACATATATATATATAATCTGGCAATAACTTGTTTATTGTACTCAGATTTAGCGCGGGCTCTGCATTTCAGTATGCAATTTTTGGGTAAGTTACCTTTTCCTTATAATGGATTTAGATTTCCTATCCATTATTTCCAATTGGTATTTGCTCGATATTATTAACAGAAAAAAGGGGGAAGGTTGGCTGGCCAAAAAACATGTTCAACCCCACTTTTATACAGAAAGATTTTTTTAAAGAAAATTTTATATATACAAGCTGCCCTAAGTCAGCAATGTTGATAATACTGAAGCATCCATTCTTTTATATTTTACTCTGTTATTTCAATTTTTCATATCTCCTTTCTAAATTCTGTTGTCTTGTTATCTAGCAATTGATATTCTTTTAAGTATTAATCATGTTAATTCATCTCTCTCTTGTAGAGAAATTTTGATTATATATATATATATATATATTAATGAGAAAAACAATGCTTACATTTAATAAAATTCTCGTTAAAATTATTTTTTATGAGGTTTATCCTTCCACTCTCTTTTTTCACATATGAATATTCAATTTGAATTTACATCTAGATTGTTAATTATTAACGAACATGTTTTACTTTTGATTTTGAAATATTATAAGCTCGTCTTGATGAAGAGCTATCCTTTTTGACAGTTATGTTTAAATGGATTAGTGGATTTAAAACTTTAATTCTCCTTGACAACTTCTACAAAATAATACATGCTGTTTTGATGGTGTTTGGTAGAATTAAGTCCTTCCGGAGGGTAGTGTGAAACTTCAGAGATTTAGTTCAATTGTTGATCAATTGAATGTAGTTTACAAAAGTGAAGCCCTAATTTACTACATATCTTCGAAGCTTGATAAATGATAAATATTTACTTACACAGTAATATTTTTTGCTGCGTTTGTGGGAAGATTAATATAAATAAATCATCTTAAAAGTAATATTGGCTATTACTCATGCGATTCAATAGGTAATATAATAAACTCATTACTAATATCCCTCTCAGGAAGTATATATATATATATACTTCCATATATATATATATATATATGCGTGTGTAATACCTTTCCTTCGAGCAATGATTAAAGGACGCTTTTGGTTGATTACAATAAAATTTATTGCGGTATTTAAAGGAAGTTGGAAGATTTTTGTTATTATGCTGTATGAAAAATGAAACATGTCAGATAGGCGCCTTCGGACTATTTTTCTGTTCTTAAAATACATCCCGAAAAACACTCTATTTTTTACATCTTGGTATCTATTATTTAGCAGCTCTACTGCAACATTAATTAAAATTAAATAGGTAGATACATATTATTTTTGCTTTGCTATCTGACCCGCTCCCACCCAGTAATTGACAAACATCATAATTTACAATATCAACTATAATAGTAATGTTCAATAATTGAAAATATTATTATGGAAGATTCAATAATTTGACACTTTTTGATAGGTATATCGTTGCATTCTTTTTCAATTATGACACTCCAGAAAATATTAAACGGTCTCCCTCACAAAAAAGCTTAACTGATTTCTGTCGCCCTAGTTTGGTATGTATCACGGGTATGTCGTTCCCATTCTCCCGTGATTCCGTTTGTATGTTTATTGGGATGAAAAAAATTCTTATTCTACTGGAAGACAGCTGATAAGAGTGAGGATCAATTCCGATGGCCCAAAGGGATGCTTTACTTAGATTCATGAGAGGATGCCGTGTTTTCTATGGAGTTGTATTTTCTTAAGATACAACTCAATAGAAAGCACGGCGTGCTCTCAAGATCTTTCTTAAAGAAATATAATTAAAAAGATTCACATGAAAACCACAATGCTTAAAACGCTTTATCATTCGTATGAAAAGTACTATTGTATTATTGTTAGACTATAGTATATTTTGTGAAAAAAACTTTAAGTTTTAAACAAATATATTTAAAAATTTCAAACTAAGAAATATGAAAAATTCACATCTGAAACCGAATTTGAAATTAGGGAATTTTTTTCCAGGACCTTGTTTTACAAATTTTTATGAATTTAACAGTGTTGGTGTAGGAAGAAATCAAATATTTTCGAAGAATTTTTCATAAGTATTGAACAATCTTTGACTTTGATTTCTTCTGAAAACGAGCGTAATTTTTCTTCTATATATTATTAATTTTACAATTTTCCGTGTACTAAACGGTAATAAAAAAGCAAGTAATATATATATATATATAAAAAAATTTCAAAGTCAATTCCTACTCAGGTCAACAAAGAAAAAAATTTATTTTAGTTACTTTTTATTAAATAGTTGCAATTAATATAAATATATTTTTTCCATATGGCAGAATCACAATATTAAGTTACAAAATAGAAAGCGATTTCCCTTGCAATTTTCTCATTTTCCTTTCTACATAGGGTGTTGGACTATTTTGTTTTTGTTTCTTACAAATAATTCATTTATTGAGTTTAATCATTCTTATAAGATAGTATAGAAAAAAGGAAATCACATTCTCAGAAATTTGAACAATTCAGGTGGTTTTGAACACACGGTCTTAGGATTAGTAGTCAAACGTGTCATAAATTGCGCTACAGGTACGCAACAAAAATTTTTACTTTCTATAAATGCTGTTGGATTATTACATTTGTTTGTTACAAATAAATTCACTTTTGAATTTAATTAATGGATTAATATTTAAAAAACTGTATTAACATCAAGTGCGTCCACTACAAGTTTGAAAAAATGTATTCGAACTTGAATGGAGTAATAAAAAGTATTTTATTAACGATTGAAAATTTGAACAAGATATATAAATATATATTTTTTTGGGAGAGTGTGAACTCAAGAGTCGGCATTGAAAAAATCTTGGAGTAAATGGTTTAAAATTTAAAGATTAGTTTGATTTACAAAATAATTATTGATATGTATTAAGATTTGAGACCGAACAAATAAGAATTTCAAATGTGCAAAATAAAATTAAATTAGAATCCTAAATGCAAATATTATTTGCTAAGTAGATTTAGAAAAACATAGATATAAAATATTTGCAGTTAAAAAAAAACTTGATAATGTAAGTGTAGAGCGTTATATATTTATTCAAAATAAAATCAAACATTTATTTTTCTTGTAAATAATTATTCATACTTAAGCCTGGTTTTCTTTTCAAATATTTTTTAAGAAAAAAAAAAACGAATAATGGTGAAACAAAACGGACACGATAATCACAAAGAAATTATAGGGGGGAAATATATCTTCCTTACAATTTACTTACTTACCTAAAAAAAACATTTACTTAGAAATTGCCGAATCCTTGCATTAAATCAACTAGAGGCTGTTCTTTGAGCTTTCAAGTAATTTATAACAGGAAATATTACATGAATCAATGCAATCTTGCTCTCTCACTACATCGATACGCTGATATCATATTTGAAGCATGAGCCGTCCAGTTAAATGAGTGATGTAATGCAGTTTGAACTGCTCCGTTGAGCAGACATCGTTAGAGATAATAAATAGCTTTCGGACCTAGATCCAATATTTTAAGGAGCAAGCAAGGGGACATAAAATCCAAGCGATTTACTTACTTTAGGGTGCTTCAAAACTTAACGTCAGCTACGCCATTTTTTACTAGGACTGGCATAATGATTTTAAATGAATGCTCAAGTGTTAGGATAATATTTATTAAAATTGCTACTTGCCTATGATCGTGTTATAAATTTTTTTCTATACGTTCAATAACTACCGAATGGTATAAAAAAATACAAAATAGAAATAAACTGGGAATGGGTTCAATCCGCCTGACGTCGTAGTCACATGATAAAGATAATCCCGTGTTTCCAACCCATCAATTATCTAACAACTGTTATACAATTGTAACTAAAAGTTAAATTTATTTTTCAGAATTTATGTATTGGGTTGTTCGGAAAGTAATTTCGTTCTTTTTTGTGGAAATAAAAGACAGTTTTCGTATAATAAACAAATACTTTATTAAATTATATATTGGCCGTTCTGGTCCAACTACTTTTGCCATCTTTCTGGTAGTAGCATAATTCCACGCTCATAAAATTTTTGGTCTATGCTGGCAAAAAACTGATCGAGGTGGTTTTTGACCTCCTCATTTGAGGTGAAGGTTTTACCGTCTAAAAAATTTTGGAGTGACCGGAACAAATAATAATCCGATGGTGCCAGATCTGGAGAATATGGTGGGTGTGGCATTGTATCCCATTCAAGCTGTAAAAGCTTTTGGCGAGTGACCAAACTTGTGTGAGGTCTCGCGTTGTCTTGGTGAAACACTACACCTTTCCTTCTGGCCTTTTCTGTTGAAGTGCATCATTCAGTCTGTCAGCTGATGACAGTACATTTCCGAATTAATCGTTGTGTTATCTGGTAAAAGCTAAAAAAAAAAAAAACGATTCCTTTAAAATCCCATCAAACAGACAGCATCACCTTTTTTTGGTGAATATCGGCTTTGGAAATGGTTTGAGCAGGTTCATCTTTTTTGCTCCATGACCTCTTGCGTTTGACGTTGTTGTTTACAACCCATTTTTCGTCCTCAGTGATGATGCGCTTCAAAAACGGATCATTTTAGTGACGTTTGAGAAGCGAATCGCAGACGTCAAAGCGGCGACACAGATTTCTCTCTGTTGAGAACATGGGGAACCCACACATCGAGCTTCGAGGATAATCCCAGGCCTTTCAAGTGGTCAAAAACTGTTGAATTTGATAAATTTAACCTCAATCCGATCTCACGTGTTGTTATTCGCCGGTTCGCATCAACTAATGCCTTTATCGCGTCTTTATCAGCTTCAACCGGCCTTCCCGAACGTGGTGCATCTTCGACATCAAAATTGCCGGATCGAAATTTAGCGAACCAGTTCTGGCACTGGCGTACTGTCAACACACCTTCTCCATACACATCGGTCAATTTCTTTCTGGCTTGAACAGCATTTTTACCCTTTCTGTAGTAAAACAGTAAGATATATATATATATATATGTCGAAAATGCTGCTTATCACTCTCCATATTTAAAAGGGCACCAACCAAAAACTACTGCGTAGAATTAATTGGAATTTTTCACACACAAGCCTTGCTATATGAGCTCTCAAAGCATATAAAAATTATACGGCTTAAATGTGAAGTTGGGTGCAAAAAATACAATTAAATCCTCTGTCGGAAAAAAACAAAATTACTTTCCGAACAACCCAATATATATAAAAATTTTATTTGAAAGGTACTAGTTCCGAAAAAAATTTGTTGTATGTTTTAACATAAGATTTGACACACACACACGAAAACAAACGGTTAAAATAAACTTTTCCAATTAGCTACAACTGGATTTCAGCATATTGATTGAACGTTTCAGTATGATGTGATGCAATATTTACAGAGCTTATGAAGTCATATAATGCGTTAGTGTAAATTTTTTGTGTTTCTTATAGAAAAGTAATTTGCATTAGTTTTTATAGGGGAGGCTATTAAATTTAAATTAATTTTAAACTACTTTGTAACACATGTGATGAAAAAAAAAACATAATGAATACAAAATTAATTTTGATACAGATTTTAAGGCAAATGATTCATGATATGGTTTTCTTCCCTTTTAGAGAAGTCATCTTTAAATGATTAAAAAACTTAATTTATATTTCAAAACAGGAAGTATTGAAAGTGGCGAGTAATGAGCTATATTTTCTATAACTGGGAACGAACGTTGCGTATGTATACTTTTAGTTGTGATATTTCAATGTAATTGAATTATATCAATTATTTTAAGCATAATTAAGTAAAATAGTGTACTTCATGCAATACGGTCTATGTGACAGAAAGTGTAATTTTTCCGAGACGCTATAAGTGCCAAAAAACCTGCAGTAAAAATCATTTTGATCCCTTCCGAAATTTATTATTTATGGTGCTAAATATTATAAATTTGGTTTGAAATTAAGAATAAATGTATTGCATGTGTTTTGTGTCAATATCTTCTCCATTTTCGCCCTGCATTACACTTTATCAAAGAGACCATTGCAAGGACTATTGAAACATTCTACGCACATAAAACCTGTCATCAGAGAACACTAGTTCTATTTTAAAGAATTCGCTTTTTAATGTTTTCCAGCTAACTAGGATCTCAAATCTCATGCATTAAATGACATGTTTTCTCGTTAATTCATTAAATTTTGACGCTTACCATAAATTTGCTCTTTCGTTAATAAGTGTTCCTGAAACAATATTTATCTCACATTATATTCTAGGTGCATATGTTCTGACATATTGCGAGATAATGGTGGTCGTTATATGGTGTGGGAGTAAGAACTATTTATATATATATATACTTGCATCTTATAACATTACATACATTGTTAAACAGATTTTCTGGAGGGATTAAAAATGTATGCATACTAGAACTGGGTAATATATTATTGTTACCCTCCTCAGACCCGAGACAAAAATAAAGCTTGATATTTTGTAAGAGGTACTTAAATAGTTGTTTTGATCACACACTCTGATGTAGAAAAGTGCAATAATTTTTTTTTAATTTATAGAAGCTAGGATGTATCACATGTGATACATCAGGAACAAGACACTACAATCAGTATTATATTTTGAATAATTAGAATTAATTTTATTAATTGTTAAGTATTAAGCAAGATTGAAACAATTAATTTAATCTTAGTTTTTAATCACACAATGCATACAGTGCATAAATTCAACATGAAAATTAAGTTTTATTGGAGTTTTAGATACATATTAGTAATATTATTACAATAAAATTTTTTTATTTTCATGAAATGCCTTGAAACCATTTCTAGTAGTTGTAAACCATAGAAAAACCTTGCAGTCTGTACATTGTACAGTTGTTGAGGCTGAACACTTCTTATGTTGTTGTTGTTGTTTCCAATGCCACTTGTCTGACGATGTCAGATCGAGGCCCATGAAATTCATCGTGGCATGGGGCTAGGGGTACGCCTGCTGTTAGCTATTAGCTTTGAGCTCCAGGCAGGTGATAGTACGATTTGGATCGGTTCATACACGATAGATGGCGACACCACCTTTCTCCCCCTCCACAATTTAGGCATGGAACTGGAAGGGAGGGAAATATTCTCCAGCCCCCTGCACTCGTGGTTTCTACTGCTACTGCCCACAAGACATTCGGACCCACTGATTTAACGAGCACGTACTCCGTGTGTACTCGGTGGGTATATGGTGGCATCGAACCCAGACCTTCCGGTCAGGAGTCCGATGCTCTAACCACTAGGCTACCCACGGCCCTACACTTCTTATTCCTGCATCTACTTCGATAAGTCCAATCCTCAATCATTTCAGGCAGATGCCTAGCTTCTTTCTTATGAACTGCTTGACGTGGAATTCAAGTCGTAACTCGGCGTTTTGGAGGGGGCTCATCATTCACACACCTCAACTTAAGTTTTTAACTCAAGAAAGATTTCTATCAATTTTTTAATCCCCCCTCAAACTATAACTAAAAATTAAAACAAAAAGAGTGTTCATAAGTGATTGGGTTCCATTGTATCACAAGTGATACAAACAAATTTCACGTCATTAAGCTTTAATATTTCACTAAAGATTAGTTTTTTGTGTGCTGTTAACTAGTAAAAAAGTACATATACAAAGAAAAAAATAGTTTAATATGAGTATATAAATAAGAAAAAAATACGTACTTCGACGACGTGCACACATCTTGTTTTGATTTAGAGATGCTACTAGAAATCGCTATCATGGACAGGTACTGACTGCCCTGTGTTGACTAAAGGATGAAATTATTTGAGGTATTTCACTTCGTATCTCATGCGAAACAACCGGTCCCAAATTTGTTTTTGTTGTTCAGCCTTCACAAAAAAATATGAAACTTTTGTATCACATGTGATACAAGGAAACCGAGGATGATATAAGTTTGAGATCACATTGCCTGTTAGATTAAGTTGTAAGAATTGGTATTAATAGTTTTCATAAGGGTTTCCATGTGTTCTACAATAGTTCCGCGACAGATGGCGCTAGGGTGTAGTAGGTAAAGTGGGACCATGGTGCAAGCAAGACTGACTTTCGATCGGAGGAAAAGCATTTTTAAGTAGTATTGGAAGTTCGAGAATATCCGTGGTGGCAACAATATGGAACGGAACCACAAACACGCTGAAGCATTGCTCGCCTTCGCAATAAGATTGCAACTGATAGAACAATAAAGGATTGCATAAGGGACGATCAGGCAACACATATCAACAAGCGAAATGTCTTCTATTGCTGTGTTAAAAATTGACATCACAATGCACGTGAAACAGACGTGAGTAAGGCTAGAATAGGTCGTATATATAAATATTACTCAAACAGAAAAATGGAAAATTTATATATCACAATTGTTACACACACTGAACGAGAATGACCCAGACAAAAGAACTCAGTTTTGTGAATGGTACCTCGCGCAGGTTGAAAATGGTGCAAATTTTGTTGCAAAAATTATGTGGTCTCTTTTATTTTTATAGAGTTATCACAAAAACATGGTATACAGCAAGAAACTACGCACACTAGAGAAACTGCGCTATGAAATTGAAATTGATCGTCAAGCAATTCCTGTAGCTACTCAGAGAAATGTCACCAACAATGTACGACATTGTGCTCAAAAGTGTTTGGAGTCGAGTGGATTACAGTTTGAACACTTATTGTAACTTCGTCATTTTTATTCACTGTAATAATTATGATAATATATAAGTTTTCCTTCCTCAAAGTGTGCGTACATTTTTTGATCACCCCTATATTTATACTCTGGACAGTTATTTTTTCTAGTAACAGATGTATTAATAGTATTAGAGAGATTGAAGCTAGATCGATTTAAGAAATTTCTGTGTTTAGGGAGGAAATGTGTTCACGCATCATTCGTTGTTAACATTAATATTTAGCTCACAGTATTCCCGAGCTTTTAAACGAGATTTTTCCTTCTCTACGTGTAAAAACAGAATTAAAAAGAAACATTTCTTATGGCACAGGCTTTAAGCAGTATTTATTTTTCTATCTTGCATGAATATTCTTAATGAGATTTTTGATTTTTCTACACCAACGTAAATGATTCATTGCTATCTTTCAACGGGATTATCGTAACGTCTTAAAATGCAACATTAAGAACGCTAATTAATTACAAATTAATGACAAAAACAAAACAAAAAAAGGTGATTTATCTATTTAGTATAACGTTTACCCGACTTCCATATACTATCATATGGAAGTCAGTCAGTGTTGGCGCTTGCGCGCTAACGTCATGCGCACTAATGTAAAATATTTTCCTTGCCTCGGGCAGATGAGAACTTTCTGTGGAAGAAGCTCTAACGAGATTTTTTCTCTGTAAATGTTGACGTGAGCAATAATAGAACTCTTAACACTTTGAAGCTCATAATCATAAATATTTAAAATTTGCTCGCTTGTAAATAGCTTATATATGTTGTGTGGATGAATGAAAAATAAAAAAAGAAGCAAGAGTAACTGGTCCGTCATTGAAGAAAAAAACAACAACAAAAACTACTAAAATAAATACTCAGATTCTTGGTGTGTATCACAGTATGAAGACTCAATTGGAGACCAATTTGTCAATTCTGTACAACACTATATATTAATTAATTGCACTTGTGTAATTTGTAACTTAAATTTACCAGTATTTTTAAATTACAGTATATCTTCCTCCTTTTTTAACATGAAAATTTGTTCAGTATTAGGAAATTGTTAAAGTTGTTAAGTTGCTCACGTCCCAAAGTACATCGTTAAGTTTTTTTTTTATTTTATTGCTTAAATGATCATTTCATTTTAAGTACTTTTTTTATATTTACTTGTGAAACGAAGCGATTATTTATTTTAAAAGATAAGAAAAGTCGTAAATATACACCTTTGCTTTAATTAATTATGTTTTCAATCACGCGCGGACTGCGGTTCTTCAAAACAAAACCTTTTAATAAGAAAAAGAAATAGTATCTGTCACACAATTCAGAGTTTAATTAATCAAAAACAATTTATTTTTCTAAATTTATTGTCACAAAGGAAATATCTCAAATCGATAATTCGCTGTTTAAAAATCCCAAAATAGGAAAGCAAGAGAAATATTTTCCTTTAGCATTTTTCTCGTTTTAATTTCTTGAAATTTTTTCGACTAACTTATTCCAACTTCATGAATATTTACAAAGCATTTTTATTAATTTTTCATACCCACTATTTTTTGCTTTTTTTCCCCTGAAAAAGTATTTGTGAGGGGAAAAATGACGTACTCAAAAATTTCTAAATAATATGCATTTAATTTCTAAGCCTTATAATACAGCTTTCCATCTCGATAAGAGGAAAACTAATTTAAATACTTCCAAAAAGTTAAGAAACCTCAAATAATAAAGGTTCTATAAAACTATATAATAAAGGTTCGAATTTTATTAGCTCCGTACTAAAATAAAACTTAATTTTTTTCCAGGATGGCAAAGTATACATACTAAAATGATTTACCAATTACAAAGATATCTGAAAGGGCTAATGTAAGAAAATAAGTGATGATTGGAGTCTTTTTTTTTTAACTGTTTCGGTGGTCTCAGATTTATACGTGCTATACGAGAGAGATAAGAATAAGGGCATACATTTTGTCCATTATCATCCCTTTAAACCATAACTTATCCCTAAGATGCCATTTTATGTTCCATGATGTCTTCTTCAATATGTTTTCAGAATTTATCAAAATAAAAAAAATAATGTAATAATGTAAAATTATTTTATTAATAAATTGCATGTTGATGAAACGCTCAGCGTATTTAGTTAAAACTCTTAGTATTATAAATACAATACATTTATAAGGAGCTGTATTTCAGACCAAACTTATTTAGGGTACTAAGCCTTATTTAGCCTTATTAGCCCATAGAGCCCTATGATGAGTTAGAAAAAAAAGTTCAATTATTTTTCTAATTAATGAACTGTAAGCAAACATTCTGTTTTCTCTTTGAAAATGTTTAAAATATATTAACATCTCTTTTAAAAGGAAAATTTATGGAAATAGTTTTATCAAACCCGGATACTATTTTGTTTCGACATTAACATAGAATCTGAATTAACGATAATTAAGCACATATTTTGCTATTGTGTTTGTTTTATTTATTCAAAACACAAAACTTCCATAAGGCTATTTATCAAGTTCTGAAGTTTAAATCAATAAAAGTGGTAGAGTATCTTTCTTTATCCATGTATCTAAAGCTTTCTCTGTAATTATCGTATTCATTACAATCAATTAACTATGCAAAGTTTTCTAATATATCTCTAAGCATATAATCCATATAATAAATTAGCTTGCATTAAATATGCTGCTTTTAAGATTCTTGAATCAGTATCCCCTATGTACAATCATATCAGATGCAGAGCAAGGCAACAGAATGATTAATTGTAGGAAAGATAAGGGTGGATAGTTAACAATATGATATGATTGATAAATTGAAAATGTCATATTGTGGAATAATTTAACACTCACATAATAGATAATTTCTTTGACTGCTTCTGAAGAAATAACATTTTAAAGGGACTCAAGTGCCCTAGGCATCTTCAAAAACTCGATTTAGGTTTTTTTTTTTTATTTTTCTGAACTCTTCACTTAGTGATAACGTTCGATTACCTCTTACACCGGAACCCTCTTGTCTACCTGTAAACGCGGCTAGATGTGTAGGAGGAACAGAATAATCCGCAGACATGATTTCGAATCTAATTAACTTATTAATTTTTATTAACAATTATCAAGCAGACACAATACAATTCTAATTAAGGTTTATGATTTATAGTAGAGTGCGGAGGTCATAATCTATAACATGGGGATACTACTACAGACCCTCAACTGAATCTAAGACAGCTTAAACACGCTCGATTATAACTACGTAGCACACGAATAACTAGCTACTACTTAATCAAATGCACAGTACCTGAACCTTTAATGCATCTGATCCTACACTGGAAACTTGCAGGTGCTCTCTTCTGCTTGATCAATGTCGTTGGTTCCACGCTCTGTAATTTTTAACTAATTCCACTGCTTTTCAATCTTTAACTAACAACTAATTCTCAAACTTATGATAACTCCTATTTGCACACATCCAACGTATCAACTTCAGCGTGTCAACAACAACGTGTCAACAACTCGCTTCCTTACTGCCAACTGTGGCTAAAACCGAATTTATATAATATACCTCATTTACAAATATCACGTTTGTTTACTCGATGAAAGTTGGTAGAATTAAATATTTTGCTTAAAGAGATAAGAAGGAATTAGTGGAACCACGTATAGATCCGTCACAACTTCACGACCTTTTCAACAATATAACTTATTTGATATTTTATGAATTAGAAGTAAACTAAAACAAATTAAAAAAATTATCAGTCGACGCACCATGGTTGTAAACATTGGACTTTTAAACCTGGGATGCATTTTCCTTGCCTCATACTATTTTCTTTATTCATGTGCAATTAAGGTATCCGACTACTTACGACAACTTTTTTAAAAAAAAGATGGAGGTATGGGGTCTTTTTATAGTTTTTAGATTTGTTCAGTAAATTTTAAAAAAGATTTGCTAAAATTAAGAAGAGGAAAAAGAAATTCTTATTACTAAAACGGGAAAAAGTGGATAAAAACTTACAAAAAATAACACAAATGCGGCCCATTCTGTAACAAAAGTTAATAAACAATTTTTCAATTCTGATGTGTGGCTATGTTATTCATTTTTGAAATAACCCTCAGGATAAGAGATATTTTAATTATTACAGAAACTAGAGCACTTTATCTTAGTTGTTATATGATATTGCTTAAAAAAACAGTGATTATATTCACATAAGGGACTGTAAATTTTGTAACACAACAGTGATTGATAAAACTGCAGGTTAAAACACTTCTACAATAAAACAGAACATACAAAAAAAATTTCAGGAAATTATTTTCAAAACTTTTTTAGCAATCGCTGGCCCCATTTGAGCATTTTCAAAGAATCATATTTTGAGTAAAATGCGTTTTAAAGTATGACATCTTGCTTAAAGTAATGACATCTGCTTTTACTATAACACTTGCAGTTTTTGTTCTAGTGAACGGAAAATAATAAACTTCGTATTTTTATAAAGGTAATAAGATCGCCTATAAAATAAAATCATAAAATAAATTTGTCAAATTTGGGCAAAATTCGCAATTTTAGGGTAGTCGGATAACTTAACTGTAGTATAACTGCAAGTGTAACTATAAGGTTTGTTAAGTATTTCCGGTGCTAAATTTACAAATTTAGGTTTTGGAACTTATTTTTTGAGGATTTTTGTACTTTAAAATTCAATTGTATTCAACTCAAATTGAATTTTTTAAATTTCTGTTTACTAATTATTTTAACATTCCGTAATCACGTAAATTGTTTAATAGGTTTTTTTAATAAACGGTACATAAATACGTAACAAATAAGATGTTCATCGTATTACAAGACGCTTGTTATATCCATAAAAATGCATATTAGCATGTTTAAAACATAAAAACAGTCTTCTGTGGCTGTTATAGAATCCATTTGTCTAATATTTAAGAAAACTTTTGATTTCTGATACTTGATTTTTTTTTTGTATTTTAGCACACAAAACTTTGATGAATCATTTCGAAATGTTGAAAAATAATGTATTTTCAAACCAATACGTTTTCATATTGATACATTTTAACAAGGTTTTGATGAAGCATTTCCTTCATAAAAGTTGAAAATTCTCCAAATGTGTTTGTGCAGTGTTTGGAAAAATGCTGCAAAATATCTCGATAGAGGAAGAGCTCAAGATAAGCAATTTATACATTATATGGATAAACTAAGGAAAAGAATAGTGGGAAAAGGATTTAAAAGTAAAAGAGAAGCTATTTTTTTTTTAAGAAATAGAGTGATCTTTGACTGTACCCTTTTCTAGGGATTTACTGTAAAAGAATGCTCTTACAATTTTTGTTAAAACATTACTAATATATAATTGTATATATTAAAGTGAGAGTGTTTTGAAATATTAATAAAATATTTGATTACAGAGCAGATATCGTAACAAAAATTGACAAATTTATAGTGATGCTCAATAAAGAGTTTAAAATAAAAATAACTAGATAATTTATTTGTATTTCCCTTCAGGAGAAATATAAAAGTCTAATTAATATACAGACACAATTTTGAATTGTTATGATTAATAGTTTCTGAGGAATAATAAATAAAATTCCTCAATATAACTTTGTTGGTACAGGGGGTGCCGAACTAATTTAATAACCCTCTGAACTAGAAATTTTATACATGGTCTATATTCTCTAAAACTGAAAAAGAGACATGTTTTCTCTCGAAGAGTTTGTTGAAGCCGAGGAATTCGGCCCTGCATAAAAAAAACCAAGACAATCAATCAAATAGTGACCACATATTTTAAGTACTTATCATTCATTCCCCTCCCTGCCTCGCTTTCTTTTAAATCCAGTCGTTTGCGTATAGATCTAATTAACCCAAGTAGAATCGAATGTTCAGATATATGCTGCTTTTTGTAAAGTTCCAACTGCAAACCTTATGATCATGGAAAACATTCATTTTGTTACAAGAAACGAAAAAACTCTGCCAGTTAAAACATTTTTCAGATACAATTCAATTTTTTAAACGGGGATATCTCCGTTTTGAATATACCGTAAAGCAGGGATATCAAAGTCACGGCCCGCAACGAACCTTTTTGGCGGCCTATCCAATATATTGGTACACAATAATATATAATCCTTAGGAGAAGCAATTGAAAAGTGAATATTTAATGCTTTTCCTGACGTGCAACATAAACAAGATGATACTGCATTGCATCAGAAATATACAGGAAAAATTTCAAATCTTAGAAATTAATTTGAAACAAGATTTAAAGATTTTGATTCTTTTGAAGACAAAATTTATTTTTGTTTTCTTCGATTTTTCTCAATATAAATAAAAACTTATTATTATTATTTTTACTATAGAATCAAAATGAATGTATTAACCAGCGCCTGAATTTTCATCTAATGATAAAAAAAATAGAATTCTAATTCAAAATTCTATTTTTTGGTAAGAAAAAAATATTTCATTTATTAATATAATATCTACACTGCTGACCACCGTAAATGCAAAACCAAGAAAGACAAGAGATAGCACAACAAAATTTATTTTGTAGATAACATGTTGACCAAGTATCAAATGATTAAATTTATAGACTTCTGTGAAGTGTGGTTCCTGCAGAATCAGTAGCCAGAGTAGCCACCATTGTTGGAGATCACCGCTATCACACGCCTCGGCATTGATTCAAAGAGACTTTGGATGTGTTCTTGGAGTACAGCAGACCAAGCAGCTTCCACACGTTACTAAAGTTGATCTGGTGTGGCAGCTGGGGGTGTAATCTGGGTCAATCGTTGAGCAACCATGGACCACATGTTTCCTTTCGGCGAAAGATCCGGAGAGCGAGCTGGCCAGGGAAGCAATTCAATCTGGTGATTGACGAAGAAACTTTGGACAATGCGTTCCACGTGTGGTCGCGCATTATCCTGTTGAAATATGGCTGTGGTCAAGCCCTGAAGGTAAGGAAGGACACAACTGGCTCTAACTCTCGGAGATGTAGCTCTGGCTGTTTAAAGTACCGCAATGCGTACTAGAGAGTGCGAGAGTGATATCCAATACCGCCCATACCATAATACCTGGTGCAGGACGGGTGTGGCGGTGCATAATGCAGCTGTTCAGCACCCTCTTTCTACGGTGTCTCCAGACTCGAATCCGACCATTGTGGTGTTGCAGACAGATGCGTGACTCGTCGGTAAATAACAACTTCATTCCATTCTGCCTCTCACATCCTTATTTTGTCGCATCATTGGTGGCGGAGACGTCTGTGGTTCTGCGTCAAGAGTCGACCAAGCAATGGACGCCTTGCGGACAGACCACTCTGCTGTAAACGGAGTCGAATGGTACGCGCAGACACTGAATGATGCGTTACAGACTCAATGTGCTGTGCTATGGTTCGTGATGTGACTGAGCGATTCGTCGCTGCCATGCGCACAATTTGCCTGTCCTCACATGAAGTGGTGCACTGAGGTGGATGCGATCACACACGTCGGTCCGTCGTACCCTCCTGCATCCAACGGTCACATATCCGCATTACAATTGTTTGGTTTCGTCCAACACCGACTACCGATTTCCCTGAAAGATAATCCACAATCTCGGTAGGCTACTATTCTTCCTTTGTCAAACTCGGATACTTGATCAAAAGCTGATCGCAGTTTTCTACGAGACATAACTGATCGTTTTTTGAAAAAACGACAAGAAAAACACAATTGCCGAACTTGAAATCTTCGAAATCTTCAAGTCTTAAATAGCGCTTTGAGGTGGCACCACAGGCGTGCGTGATGTGTGTCTGCGCTGAAATTCTAATCATTTGCATATTTCACCTCCGCTAATGCATGTTGTAAATTTCATGTTATGTGCGTGCTTCCTTCAGGGTGTTGCATTTACGGTGGCCAGCAGTGTATATGTCTATCTTCTAGGTCGGTGGGGAATGATTTTACTTATTTTTTATACGTATTGAGGTGATCTAATTCTAGCTGTCGAATGGAGGATGCATGATTGGTTTGAGGACATTTTTATTTCTTCTTAAGGCATTGTTACGAGGAACAATAAACACATATTTAACGGTGATTAAAACAGTCTTATATAGCAGTACAAAAAAGAATAGCAAGCTTTCACAAGACGAAGAAAAAGATAAAGAGACGAAATGAGAAAGAGACAAATTGTTCTGTTAATTATATACAAGGCGGCAATCCTGCGTGACTTCTTCTTACGGAGGTTATGGTTGGTGAACAGCTATCGTTCGATATTTTCTGATATAATCTTATTTTTAAAAGGTGCAAGCTCTTAACTTTCAAGATACGATTACGATTAAATTCCGGTTATACCGGTAAGCATATTAAATATTTAAGCAAGCGATAATTATTGGAGGAGATAATAATTAAAACTTAAAAAAAGTTTTTCAGCTTGGAGTTAAAGGGAATTATTATATATAAATAGATCTACTGAACGGGAAAGAAGATCAGTATTAATTGAAAAAAAATGTTTAGTGCAAGGATATTTACGCATGTGCGGTAAATAAGACGCATGAGATTATAACATGCTATTCAACATTCATGTAATCTCATTTCATTCGAGCTTAACATCGTTTGACCAATCGATCCCGTCTTACTTTGTGTATCAGTTATCAGTGATGAGGATTGGAGAGGAAAGATCGACTCTCTGTCAGCATTGATTCTAATTAAATAGTTTATTGACAGAATATCTAAGAAATGGATTGCTTCATTTAATTTTCGAATTAATGAATGTATAAATTTGACACACACACATCCTTCGTAAATAAAACAATTTTTAAAAATTCAAAACATTCTAAGTAAATACCTAAACGGAAGAAATAGAATTTTTATTGCAGGTTTTTGCCAAATGAGATTTTACTGAAAAACTGCTTACCTTCCTAAGAGTTGTGGCTGATCTTTCTGAGAAAGAGCTATGGTTTTTTCTCCAGATTCATAAAAGTACAAAAAGGGTGCTTTCATTATCGCATTAATTATTTTGTGGGAATGCGCGAAATTTAAAAATCATTGAAGTCTGTAAATACAATTAACTATTAGAGTTTAAGATATGCTTCACGGTGGATTCTTCCAAATTTTGCTTGTAATAAAATCAATATAAAGAAGATATTTGAACAATCAGATCGAATGATAAGCAATTACACATTCTATAAAAAAGTAGAAGGACAATGAGATTTTATGTAAACTTGTAGCTTAATATTATTAAGTTTCTATTGGATTAGTATTTTTAATAGGTTTTTGATGTAAATATGAAAAATTAATATCTCCCACTTTAATTGGTTTTTTAAGGTATACGAACACGTTCGGAGCCCTTCTTTTTAAAAAATATCACTTAGAAAAGAACTTATAACATTTTAAACTTCAGTTTGCATGTAAATAAGCTATGCATATGTATTGTTTGCAATAAATTATTTAAACTTCAGAAAATTAGTAAATTTATAAGGAATTTTGAAGAAATTTTAGGAGCATTCTAAAATTTCTACATGAAAATCTACTAGTTCAATTTGTATACATTTAGTATCAAAATAATCATTATATGTGTATCTAGAGCCTGTAGTAAAATCTTTTGGTAACAAACGTAAATAAAAATTCCAGAGATAGTTGAACAGCCAATAGAAGAAATTTGCCATATTTTAAAACACCGTTACACAAATACTAGACCATAATTCAAAACTTATTCTTGTTATTATCATTATTTTACTTCCCGCTCTAGGAAACATTATGAGAAAAAATGGTATCAAGTTTCAAAGATGTTTAGTGGTAATATTTTGATTTATCATTTTTGAAACTTTCAAAAGATAAAAAAAATTAATTTTGAGAAAAATGCATTTCAAGTACTATTTATCACATATTTTTTATATTTGCACAATTACTTAAAATTCGCCAGTTTTATGGCTTATACCTTCTGCTTGCTCATTTTTTGCTTTTTAGTTAATCTATTTTTTTTGGCAACTTATGCTACAGACAGAGAATGTAGTTTAAACTTTATTTCTCAAATTTCATCAAGTTCTGCAAAGTTTTTAATGTTAATACACCAGTAGTTACACGAAAATGTTTCAATATATCTAACAATCCCTGAAATCTCTTAAATTTTAAAGCCATATTCATGGATAACCCAAACAGTCAGTCTTGCATAACGCTAACTTTTCTCTCAAACACACAGAACAGCATAATAACGAAATCATATTACTTAAAAATCCTACGTTAAAAACAATATTTTTTCATTGTTTTCTGGAACATGTGTAGGTTTTAACGAATTAATTAGCTTTTTGATTCACACTCACAGTTGGAATATTTAAATCAGTTCTAATTTATCGGTTGTGGTGTTCCACAATATTAAAACAAAAAATAATGCGAAAACTTGAAATTGAAAATCAAAATAAAATTCTTCCACTTTCGGATTTTGTTTAATTTTGTGCTTTTTTATATGGAATAAAAAATGCGCCTTTTTTATTTGAAACATTTTTGGCAAAAGTATCGACCGTTTATTGAGTTAAAAAAATATTGCAATGCTCAAAACCCAAATTTTTTTAAGCACCTAAAAAAAAACGCTGTTTTTAAAATTCGGCCTTCTTATCTAATGCTGTGAAGCAGTATTATTAGACAGTATATATTAAAATGACTAAAATTGTAACGCAAATGATTTTTAAGACATAAAAATATTGATAAGCATGAAAATTGAATTACAGTAAGCACAGAGAAACAAAATTATAATCTTAATATCTATGACTTTTCTGCAATTTCAAAAGTAGGTATTAAAATGCAAGGAACAAGGCTGGGGCGTCATTTGCAAAAGAGTTAACGACTTCATTAATTACAAACCCCAACGCCCCTAATGAGCTAGCTGACGCGAACCACCTTCAGTTCTACAAAACGAATTTTCAAAGGTTCACTATTCACATAATAAAAGTTGTATCCATGTTCGGGTCTGCGCGATGTCAATAAACCTTGTGTTTTCACTGTTAATCACGACCTTGTCTCTCTCAAAACTATTGATTTTCATTAAAGTTAATGCTGTCCTAAAATCCTTGTTATGTATTGTGAAAAATGGATAGATGGTTAAATACTTGAAAGAATCAAAAACTTACCTAGATTCTGGTTAACATGACAAATATTTATTTTTTGAAGAAAATAAACGGGAATGTTATTTTCTCTACAATAAAATGAGTTATCCAAAAGGGACGGGAATTGTTAAGTATGGTACACATGTATGGAAAACAAAACTCTAATAATGTCGGACTAAATGCAATTTTTCAGGAAATTAAACTACAAAAGCAAATCTTTATTAATATTAGAAACACGAAAGTTAGGATGTATGGATGTTTGTTACACTTTCACGCAAAAACAACTGAATGGACTTTAATGAAACTTTACAATTATATAACTTATACATCTGAATATATATATATATAACACATAGGCTGTAATTTATGAAGATATTGTGTGAAGTGTCCAAAATATAATTATAAATGTCAAGTAGGTAGGAAAAATTTCTGCCATCTGCAAATTATTCTGGCGTGCACTGTAAAAACCGTTAGAGTTATACGTATATAATCCCGTATACAAAAAAGCTCGTGACAGCATATATCTATCTTTTATGTGTAAGCCAATATCGCCAAAATATTGAACCATAAATACAATAAAAATTGATAATTTATTTCAATGCACGTTTTTTCCCCGTAAGATTTTATTATCAACCGATCACTATGAAAATTGGCAAATATATGTATTATTTTTTGGGAAAGGATTTGTGCAATCCTTTTTGTTGTAGTTACCCACCAGGTGACGCTATAGCATATCAACTTCTGCACCGTTCAATCCATCGCCAAGTTGCCAACATGGTTGCCAAAAATGATGCCAACTTGGCTCTATCGCCAACATTTCGTTATGTTTCCATTGAATTGCCATTATAATGTAAGGAACGGCGTTGCTTGCGAATATTACAATACTGGTATTTGGGCCATTTCTACAGTTTTGTAATACCGGCATTCACAAGTTAAACTAACGTTTTTTAGGTATTTACTAGAACTTTTCAAATTGTCTCCACTATATGTGCAGGGATCAACTACATAGCAAAATAGTGTACGTTTTTGTTTTTATGTCTCCGTAACAGGAGAAATTAATTAGACTGTGAATATAAAGTTGCATAGTGCAATCAAGAGAAGCGATAAAATATGTGAATCATCCAAGGAGGCGGGCGAAAATTATCCTATTACAGCTCAGAGCGATACCACACAAACGCAGGATTCGTAGTCTGATATTCGTGTATGTAAAAACAAGGTTGTAGTTATGAAGAAAGTGCGTAATATTTCGTATTTTTTTAAATTGGTGAGTTTGTTATTCACATTTTATTTGCCTATCTTAATTTAGGGTTCAAAATACTTTTCAGTTTCATTACATATATATGTCATAAATAGTAACTTATAATAGTTAATAAGAATACCTTTAAAGAACATAAAAATCAGTTGCTAATACTTCGATTGAATTTTATTATTTATATGATGGAAAGAACATGGTGGTACAATGTAAAAAATGTTCAAGAGTTATTACAGTGAACGGAGGAAATACAAGCGGACTCCACACAGATTTCAAAATGAAACATGATACAAATTTGTTAAAGAGGAAAAAATCTAATTGCGATGAAGATACAAATTTAAGCACAGTTTATAAACACATTCTATCAGGGATTTTAGATTATTTTGAATAAAATATAATTTGTGTGTGGGGAAGAAATTAATCTTTCTAATAAAAGTAAATAAAACAAAGAAACAAATGTGTTTTTTTTCTTTTTCTAAAATTTCTACTACTGGTATTAAAACCGGTACCTCGATATTAGGATCTAAAAAATACCGAATACCAGTATTGAACTTTTGGTCCAATATTGCAATCCACTCTCGACCTCTCATCGAATCAACTTTGTTGAGAATCGCTTGTAGCACTGAAACGACTCTCACCCGTAAAGTGGACACGACTCCATTGATGAGATGTCCAGTTTTTGTACTCCTTACACCACTCTAATCGAGGCCTCTGATGGCTACTTTTTAAAAAGATGCAGCATTCAGGACGGCGGGTGTATAAGCCCCCTTTGCGACGGCATTTAGCTATAGTAAACTGCGACAATTGTTGCTCTTTTGCTGTACGTAGTTGCTGAGCAATTGCACTTGATTGATCGTATCACGGGTTTTCGCTTGCCGGACGATATATAGGTCATCCACTGCAGATGCGCGGTCACCATCAACCTTTCTAACAGCTGTGGTTTTCGAAGCGCGCGAAATGAAACTTTTGTTGATTCCGAACTCTTCAACTGCACTAATCAAACTAAGCCCTCCTCCTGCTTTCTGATAATTTTTCCTGGTGAAGTCATCTAGACCATATTTCACGAAAAAACATACTTGCACTTGCAGCAAATGTCTTTAATTGCGTCTTTGTTCTTTCATTTATTCTAGTCTTGAGCTGCGTGTGCCGACAGCACGCGTTTTGAGTAGAATCGCGTCACTTCTGATGTTTTGTTCCTGATATTTGCATCCGCATCACCTTTCAACTGAATTGCGCGTTCATTGTATTCATCGCAATAAACCCTTTTTGGCAACTTCGTGGCTATCTGCTTAAAATTTATATTGTTTAAATTTTGCACAGCATTCGTAGTAAAATATATAAAATATATGTTTTCATAAATGGATACTAATATTTAAGACGAGTGAAAAAAATGCAAATTTTCAAGCAGAAATGTAATAAATATTTTAATCACTCTTAGCCTTTAAAATGTGTTAAAAGTCATTAATTATTTAACATTTCATTTATAGTTATGCCAGATGTATAAGTATTTACCGTAATTTAAATGTTTGTTTCGATAATAATGATCCAACTTAATAGAATATAAAGTGCATATTTGAAAGTTTAATTTAAGTAAATTATCTTTGTCAAAAAAAAGGAATTGTTTTAATCATTTTAACGGTAAGAAAAATATATTCCATTTAGTTTTTCTTTTGATTCATTTTAAAAGTACCTTATTGCCTTAAGTAGAATTAATAAAACTCTGTATTGGTTCTTAAATTAAAGAGGCGTTTCTCTCATTCAGACGCAGGTAAAAAAGGGTATACTTTGGAGAATTAAAACTTAAATGACTCTTCAGTGAACTTTATGGCAAAATTTATTGCAGCGAAATAAGAATTTATAAAGCGACAAAATAATAATAATTTATCAGGACAAAGAATAAGAATTTGAAATCAGCAATAGAAATATCTAGTTTCAACTTAGAATTAGAATTGAATTGAATCTTAAAAATAATATATTTGATTCTTCAGCTAATTAAATTGAGCACTAAATGAAAGAGAGAATCTAGTTTTTTTCAAAAATTTAAAGTGGCTCTTAAATTTTAATGATATATTTTTTTTTCAAATTGGAAAATAGTTTCTTTGAAACTATTTTAGAAAAAAATATACAAGCATTTAAAATATACTGAATTTAACTTATGAAGTATAAATAATAATAAACTTTTTTAATTTCAGTAGAGTATTATGCAAAAAAAGTTTTCAAATTCCTTGATAGATATACTACAAATGTTTAAAGGTCAGAGTATTTAAAAAAAATCATTTATTTTTTAAATGCTTTGTTCCATTTTGTCTCTTGAATTTCATGTAAGGAAGTTATAACATGAAATCGAACAGAACAATTAAAGTGCAGGTGAATATCATTTAACATGAAACATAGGTAGTTGAAATATTTTTTTCATGTTATAAGAATTTCGAACAAAATTAAGTTTATCAAAGTACATTATATTTACTTAGAAATGTGTATATGCATGCATTTAATAAAAACCGTTGAAACATTTAAATAATTTGCTCTCTTTTTGTAATAATTATTGAGAAAGGAAAGAAAGAATATCTTCACAGATTTTCCTTTTCATTTTCCGCTTTTGAGCAACAGCTTTAAGAAGCTCCATCTTCATTTTCAGCGTAATAGCAGTTTACTTACATTCTAAGCTCTTTACCATTTTATGCTCGATAGTAAATTCTTTTTTAATTGAAAAAAAAATAATACGAACCAAACTCCCTTATTTTTACTCTCATGTGATGTACTTGTCAGCTAATTTGAAAGCTGAGATCAGATATAAGATGTTTTTGTGTGGCATTTGTAGGGATGAAAAAAAGGGTGTGAAAATATAAACAAAATTGACTAGTATCACAAGCTGTTCCGAGGGTATTTTCTAAGCGAAGTTATCCTCCTTTCTACAAAATATGTGGAACTACCTCTCTTCCATTTTACGTCTATCCTTAAATCTAGCTAGCGTGGCTAGTGTTTTCCGTATCTTGTCCATTTTTTCAGAAAAGGAATCCATTCGTGTTAAGCGATTTTCGCTTCGTGTAAAGAGGAAAAAATGCATGAATATACCTAGTAGTTTTACGAGACCGTTGCATTATTTCGTGTTGATCGATTTGTCGTCTTAAGCGTTTTCACGTTAAACGTATTTTATTGTAATTTTCCTTTTCACTGTGTGCCTTAATCTGTGCGTCTAACTGTGACCTTACAATCAAGCTACTTTAAGTTTTGCAGCTGTTGCTTAGGATCATTAAGTATTGTGTTAGACGTAAATACACTGCTGGTCACCGTAAATGCAACACCACGAAAGACAAGAGACAGCACAACAAAATTTATTTTGTAGATAACATGTTGAATTATAAAAAAAAAATTAACAAGTTAAATTATATTAAATTAATTGAAATTAACAAGTTAAATTTATAGACTTCTGTGAAGTGTGGTTCCTGCCAGAATCAGTAGCCAGAGTAGCCGCCATTGTTGGAAATCATCGCTGCCACACGCCTCGGTATTGATTCAAATAAACTTTGGATGTGTTCTTGGGGTACAGCAGACCAAGCACCTTCCACACGTTACCAAAGTTGATCTGGTGTGGCAGCTGGGGGTGTAATATGGGTCAATCATTGATCAACCATGGACCACATGTTTTCTTTCAGTGAAAGATCCGGAGAGCGAGCCGGTCAGGGAAGCAATTCAATCTGGGGATTGACGACGAACCTTTGGACAATGCGTGCCACGTGTAGCCGCGCATTATCCTGTTGAAATATGGCTGTGGCCAAGCCCTGAAGGTAATGAAGGACAACTGGCTCCAACACCTCGGAGATGTAGCCCTGTCTGTTTAAAGTACCGGCAATGGGTACTAGAGGAGTGCGAGAGTGATATCCAATACCAGCCCATACTATAATACCAGGTGCAGGACCAGTGTGGCGGTGCATAACGCAGCTGTTCAGCATCCTCTCTCCATGGTGTCTCCAGACCCAAATCGGACCATCGTGGTGTTGCAGACAGATGCGTTACTGGTCAGTAAAGACAACTTCATTCCATTCTGCCACACACATTCTTCTTTCATCACACCATTGGCGGCGGAGACGTCTGTGGTTCTGCGTCAAGGGTAAACCAAGCAATAGACGTCTTGCGGACAGACCACTCTGCTGTAAACGGTGTTGAATGGTACTCTCAGACACTGAATGATGCGTTACGGACTCAATGTGCTGTGGTATAATTCGTGATGTGACTGAGCGATCAGTCACTTCCATGCGCACAATTTGCCTGTCCTCACGTGAAGTGGTGCACTGAGGTGGATGCAATCGACCACATCGGTCCGTTCTACACTCCTGCATCCAACGGTCACATATCCGCATTACAGTTGTTTGGTTTCGTCCAACACGACTACCGATTTCCCTGAAAGATAATCCACAATCTCGGTAGGCTATTATTCTTCCTCTGTCAAACTGGGATACTTGATCAAAAACTGATCGCTGTTTTCTACGAGACATAACTGATCGTTTTTTTAAAAAAAAACACAAGAAAAACACAATTGCCTAACTTGAAATCGTCGAAATCTCCAAGCCTTAAATAGCTCTTTGAGGTAGCGCCACAGGCGTGCGTGATGTGTTTTTGAGCTGAAATTCTAATAAATTGCATATCTCACCTCCGGTAATGCATGTTGTAAATTTCAAGTTATTTGCGTGCTTCCTTCAGGGTGTTGCATTTACGGTGGCTAGCAGTGTACTATTCTGATAGTATAAAAAATAATATGAATAATTGTTTCACCTAACATTAAAGAGTGATAATTAAATTTAACGTAGTTATACTGTTGGTATCTGATTTGAAGCTAATAATATGTGGATTTATTTTTGTTAGAATGGTGTAGAATGGTTGAACTTTCTTCAAAATCCAACCAAGAAATATGCAGTTTTCTTTTTCTAACAAGGGAAGGGCAGGACTAAGGAAATTCATTTGAGAACGCGAATTTGTGCAACAGAAGTACACCTTTAGGGTGTTCAACCCTCAATGTAATTCCGCTGAATGGCCAGACCATTAGGAGAAAATAGCCTTCAAAATGCATGCTTAGCTTTTATATAATAAAGATGTTACAATTGCCAGCGATCCGGCTGCATGATAGATAAAATAGCTGTTTACCAAGAGTACGGCCAGAGTGCAAGTCGCGCTGTCGGTTTTTTTTTTAAAATTTTTAAATTCATTTAATTACTTTTACAATTAAATAAATTTATTTAAAAAAAAGGTGTATTAAATATTAAATGATATGTTAGATAACTATTTTGTATTTTTAAAAGTAAAATAAGCACTGTAATTATATAAATGTTTTTATTTTATAAAAATAATTATTAATAAATAATATTTATTATAAAAATGTATTATAATCGGGTTCGCGATCGCTTTTTTTGTTTTAATTTTTAAATTCATTTAATTTTTTTTTTTACAATTAAATAAGTTTATTTAAAAAAGGCCTTTTAACATTTATAACTAGAATATGATGAAATTATAATAATACATTTTTAAGATATATATTATTTTTATAAAATAAATTATAAAATAATTTAATTATTTATTGTGTTTTTAATTTTTTTATGTTTTATTACATTATTTTATATCATGTTTTTTTGTAATATATTGCACTTCATATTATAAAACTACTTGTAACTAATTTTTATATAAAATATCATTTAATATTTATTATAATACATTTTTAGTATAAAATATAATAAATCTATTAAAATATTTTATGATAAAAATAAATTATAAAGGGTTCGTGATCGGTTTTTGTTTTAATTTTATATGTTTATAATAATAATAAAAACAATTGCTTATAAATAGTTATTATATGTTTTATATGTATTATTATAATATTATATATAAACATAATATTTTATTTATAATATATTGTATTTCATATTATAAAACTACTTGTAACTAATTTTTACATAAAATACAAATTAATAGTTTATTAAAATATATTTTTAGAATAAATATTTTTATAATTACTTTTGTGAAAAATAAATATTTATATAATTACAGCAATTATATTTTATTTTTTTAAAATATGAAAATTTTTTCTGAAATTCCAATCAATATTTACTAAACTTTTTCAAAAAAATTAATTTTAAAAATAATTAAATGAATTTAAAACAAAAAACCGCCAGCGCTACGTGAATCCAAGCCGAACGCGTGGTAAACAGCTATTTTACCAAACATGCCGCCGGATTGCTGGTAATAGTAACAACTTTATTGTATTAACGCTAAGCAAAAATTTCAAAGGCTATTTTCTACGAATGAACTGGCCATTCGGCGGAATTTCACTGAGGGTTGAATACCCAAAAGGCGTCCTACTATTGCACAATGTCTCGTCTCCAAATGAATTTCCTTAGTCGTGCACTTTCCTTGTAAGTGCATTACAGGACGTTATAGATTAATATAAAATTTTATATATATATATGTATTTTGTTGGTAAATCTGTTATTTTCATAGCCACCTTCATTATGTTGAAAATTTTTAAATCTTTTATTTTGGTTCGATTTTCTTAAAATTTTCATTTATTATAAATAATTTTTAATTCATATTTGTATCAAACTATCATTTCTGAAAATATTCATAATTTTTTTCGATATTAAAGTTTTTGCCCTTTTAAATATACATTTTAAATTTTTTTTGGGTCAAAATAATATTAAATTTTAACTCCTACTTAAGCATAAACTAAACAACTTGGTGAATGGAATTATTGCTTGACCAATTAACAGAGGAGGAAACGAATTCATACATTTTGGAGTGTAATTTTTTTTCAAAAAAATTGTGCTAGTAATATGTTGATTGGAAAATTTTTAAGAAAAATTTCCAAATTGTAATATGAAATTTCCGTATTAATTTAATTGAATTTCCTTAAGATGGAATTGAGAAATATAATTTGAATGTACTGCAGTGTTTAAATTATATTTGTTAAGAGCTTCACTGATACTAAAAAAATATTTCGAATATAATTTCTACTACGAAAGCCTTGATACCTTGCTTTACACCTTATTGAAAAACTCAAAAACCGTATAATTTTGAAAAATACTAGTCCATTTTAAGCTTTTTTAAGAACAAGTAGACAATTTTGCTAATATTTTTCTAATTAAAACAAGTATCTAAAAAAAAACGATTATTTTTTTATCCCACACAAGGCGGTTTTATTATAAATAAAAATTAAATATTCGTGTGTATTCCCTTCTTTGTTAGTAATTTATAATTGTAAAAACATTCAAATATCACGTAGCTCACCTTGCGTTTTTTTCTGTATTTCTGAAAAAAGCAGCGTTCGAATATATGGCAACAATTTCTTTTCTGCTTGCGATGGCTAAACAGCAGGAGAGGGCGGACTTGTCCAGGTTACGGGCTACTTCTAATGTTTTTAAGGTGTTGCGGTTCACTCTGTTGCGTAGGTGTGGTCCTTCTGTATTAAAATTGTATGTTTTTTTAACACACTTTTATATATATATATGTTTAACTTGCATTTAACGGAATCTTAGAACTCGATTTTTAAACAACTTAAAAAGATCGAATGCATTCGAAATTTCGCACACTTGTTAAGGACCGATGACAATACAATAATTTCATAATTTTGTTTCATTGTCCTTTTCAGGATCGTCAGAAATAAGAATAATCAGATTTAGTGATAGTTCCATATACCCCTTCCAGATTTGGTGACTTATTACATATATATATATATATATATCATTTTTAAATTTGGCGACGAGTACCATATACCATTTTCAGACATAGCAAATAATTTCATACATCATTTCCAGATTTGGCGCCTAATTTCAGATTTAGCGACTAAAAGAATAGTGTGTAACCCTAAAGCGAGTGTTTTGATTTTAAAGATAATTATATATGCAAGTATAAAATACACTTGCGGTTAAAGAAATAAAACAAACGAAAAAAAGTGTTCTGTATCTGAGAACGTGGAGGGTGTGTGTGTGTTAGCAATTTTAGTGGCATAATATAAATTTTTTTCTGAAAATGAAAATAAAAAAAGGCTATTGCATGTGAAAAAAAATAGTTTGCTTTCTAACTCCTAAATATTTTTTTTTATTTTTATAAAGCAATACGCTTAGAAATGATGATACAAATTAACATGAAAAGAACACGTTTAAAAGGTGAAAAAACGATTGACACTTAATATTTCCATGTTTTTATTAACTCGCTTAATTTAATGTCTGTCCGGGTGGAATTTTGTATTTGATTTTAAACTGAGTGACTTTCTGATGAGCTAAAGACTTGAAATTTGGACCATAGCTCAGAAGTAGATGACAAGGCACACAAATGTGAAAAAAGAAAAAAATGAAAAGGAGGAATTTTATATTTTTTAATCCGTTATAAAAACATGGTACATTAAAAAATTTTTTAATTCGAACTTTTTCTTCTTTGCACACTTTTATTTGTTTGACCTGTTCAAAAGAGACGGAATCTAATATAACGATACGGGACTCATCCGAGGCCTCATAAACGGAGAGAATAAATACACTTCAGACCCGTTAATTAATATTCATTGAAGAGCAAGACTGATTCCACAGCCACGTAATTCCAACTTCAAATATCAAACTCAAGGATAAATTCGACAATGAATAAGTGATAGTTTAAAAAACTAAAAAACACGCTTTTATTGTAGTTCGAACTAAAAAATTTAAAAATAAATTATAGTTTGAAAAAAACTAAAAAACACGCTTTTATACTGAATCGAGCTAAAAAGTAAAAAAAATAATTCTTAATAAAGAATAAAATGATTAACGAGAAAATGAATGTCATTGGGGTAAAAGCGTGGGGTATCAAATAATAAATCATATAAATGTATCAATGCATCAATTGTTATAATTTCTAATTTCTGTTCCGAAAAGCTGAATTAGTGTAAAAATGTAGTACAAAGCACCCCCTGCTTTTACCCCAATGACATTCATTTTCTCGTTAATCATTTTATTCTTTATTAAGAATTATTTTTTTACTTTTTAGCTCGATTCGGTATAAAAGCGTGTTTTTTAGTTTTTTTTTCAAACTATAATTTATTTTAGCTCTTGTTTTCGACATTGTACCCTTCTTTAAAAAATATGACAAAATTCTATTTTTACTACAAAAACTCAAGGAACAGAAAATTGTCAAGTTGAATGCTTGAAAAACTATGAGGAACTGCTAAACTATGGAACGTGGATGTATTCAATGCATCGAGTTAGGAAGATACGTGAATCTATGAAACTGAAACCGACTTAAGTACTTAATTTGTTCGCTGCCGAGTCTCGCCCTATCGCGGGACATGACATCAACACAAGAATCCAATTCCATGGAATCGTGGGAAGAGATGATCATCAACATTTATTCTCCCTTCAGTCAGCTAGTGGGCAATTTCCCCCCTACAGTGGCATTGAACAAATTAAGGGTCATCGTTTGCTTCCAATGAAGGTACATGTGTCATCTACACATTTATCTAACATTTGCTTAAGTGAACACAGTCGCTTCGATTGTGAAAAGACTATTCTAAAATCTAGTTGGTATCAGTGTTCCATATAAATAGGTTTCTTTTAGTAAGCGTGTCTAAGGAAGACCATCACCCCAAAATGTCTTGGCGGTTCACTAGTCGATCTCTATCGACTGAATGCCCATCCCGCCTATACAGGGTGTTGGCGAATTCGACCGACAAATTCAGAGGGATGATAGTAGGCAGTATGGAGACGACAAATCACAGAATAAGGGGTCGTAAGCCATGTTTATTTGGAGTATTTATCAAAAACAGCAATGAAAGGTGTAATATTGAGTGGAAAATAAGGGGCTACAAAACGTAAGAAATACATTTATAAGATGTAAAACATTTTTACAATACGAACAATAAATACATCACAGCTGAATGTCAGAACTGCCACGGCAAACCCACAAGAATTGTACGAAGTTACGTCCGCGTTAGTCATGCCACAGACAAAATCAACGGACGAAAGATTGTCGGATGGTTTCACAAGCAAATCTGGTGAGCTGGCAATCTCAATAAAATGACGATGATCCGTTCTGTGAATTTCTCCATTGTCACCACCGGTGTCTCAAGCACTCCTGAAAATACAGGTGGTTCCAGAAGAAGAAATCCAAGGGGTTGAGATCCAGGGAGCATGGATTCCAAGCCACTGATGTGCTGCGTCCAATCTACTACCCGGGATATGTGCCTTGGAGGTGCGCACGTACCGTAATCCAAAAATGTCCTGGTGCGCCACCGTTCATGTACCACACGATCTGGTGTGTAGTAGCCGGTTCTAACTGCAGCAATTCCTGGATGAGTTACTGTAGAAAACAGATTATTTTGAGTCATTTAGGTGTTCTGGCAGGGTATGCATACTCATCGTCTATCCAATGACTGTTATCGCGATTTTCACCGACTAAACGTGGTTTTCAAACCAATGCTTGGCTAATGGTTTATCGTTCCAATTCGGCAACTTTCCGTATAAACTGTCACAATCTCGGAGTAAGAGAATATGGAGGTCAATGATTTTGTTGAACTTAGACTACTTAAAGCAGTAAGTAGGCTAAAAAATCTTCAGATTTCGTTGGTATTTTAGAAAAAAGAAGTACGTCAAAATGACTTTTAAAAAATAATTAACTGTTTTGCACTGCCCTATTTGACAGTTAAAAGTATAAACATTGTATTTTTATAACCTGGGGAAAAGTTGCAAATCCTGTACTTATTAACACCCTTTTATAAGCTTCACTTGTAGGTAACGAAATCCTTGAACTCAATTTTTATCCGCTTTAAAAGGCAGATTAATTCGAAATTTTGCTCACTTGTCCAGGACCGATGACAATACAATGATTTTTGTTTCATTGTCCTGATCAAGATCTTCAAGATTAACGATTTCCCATTTTCAGATCCCATCCTCTATCTGGCGATTAATTTCATATCCCGTTTCCAGATTTGGTGACTAATTCCAGAATTGGAGACTAAAAAATTAAGTTACAACTTAGCTCAGTTAACTATAAAAGAGTGTTTTTTTTTTAGTTTTTTTAAACTACAGTTTATTATTTTATTGATTCATACGCGATTAACTTTAGATAACTGTATATTACCTGCCAGTTTAACTGTTAGGTTTGCTAAAAACTTTTGGAGCCAATTTTGGACATAGTTATTTTAGTGATTTGAATGTTATATATAGTATTCAGTGATTTTACTGAAATTTATAGGTCTATTCTTTACTTTAGTAATTAGTTTAATTTAGTTTTAATTAGTTATTATTACTGATTAGTAAAACTTCGCGTGTCTGAATAAAGTGCTTAAAAAATGATGAACTATTTTGTGGTAGAACTATTTGTGAAATTTAAAATTTTAAAGTTGCCTTTCATTCAAGAAACAAATTTCAATGTTGGATCATGACCAGCATAAATGCTGATAATTATATACATAATAAATATAACATAAGCATAAATGCTTCAAAATAATTTTAAAAGATATTTCGTATCTAATAACAAATAATGACGAAAAATCATTTATTAGTTATCTATCATGAAGTAAAAACTAGGATTAATAATCCAGAATACTTACTTTGACAAGGTAAGATTTTATAAAAAATTACTTTTTTCTAAAATTTATATTGTTAAAATTGTGTAAATTTACTGTATGCATGTACTGTATGTTTCTTAAATGTCATTGTGTATACTGAAGAGAAATTTTTGAAATAATATTAAAACATTTTGCTACAAACAGATATCATAACAAAAATGACAATTTTCAATATATTCGTAATGATGCTCGGTGAACGAAAAGTTTGTCTCTAAAAAATCAATTCATATATTTACAAAAATTCACTTCAGTATAAATATAAATGTCTAATTAATATACAGTTAAAATCTTGAGTCTTTATGTTTAATAGTTTCTGAGAAAAATGTATGAGATGAAACATCAAATGTGATGTTTGTTGCCTTTACTAGAAGCTTGTTGTATACAGAAAAATACCTAACTTTCCTGTTTAAAAATATAAAAACAGTTTTATTTTGGCTGTTTCAGAAATCATTTGTCCAGTTTAGAATAACTTTTAAAGTTTAAAACTTAGAAGTTGTTTCTGAAACAGCAAAACCTAATGAAAACTTTACAAAAACCCAATAAAAACATTCAAAATTTTGTAGAATAAGGTATAAAAAAAAGTAACCACAAATTCATACCAAACTATATTGATGAATTTGCATATATTATATTTATGATATCTTATGGTCGACTTGGATATTTGAAATGCATTAAATCTAAAAATTTCACAGATTGATACAGATTTTGAGAAAATCGATGTAAATCTACAAAATATCTCGTTAGATAAAGACTGAAAAATGCTATGTATTATTATCTTGGAAATTTATGACTTTTTGTTTCCTATTTTATTAAAGATATATTAAGAAAATGCTAATTTTTAATGAAATGAGACAAATACGTGTTGTAACTCATAATTTTTGTGATGAAGTGAGATATCATAAAAATACAATTTTCTCAAATAATCATTTTTAAAACTTATCTACCTTTTTTCCCCTCAGAATTTACTGAATAAATACACCTAAAACTTTCACTGCAGATTACTGATTTGTAGCTATATATACTGAAGTGAGTTTTTGAAGATATTCCCTAAATATTTGATTATAAACCAGGTAACGTGACAAAAAATGACGAATTTGTAATGCTGCGTAAAAGTGTTTTTGAAAAAATTGAGAAGTATATTTGAAAGATTTTACTTCAGTATAAATATAAATGTTTAATTTTTGTACAGACAAGTTTTTAAGTTTTAGTTTTCAAAAAGTTGCTCCATAAAAAAGTACATATATATCTGATATGTGATTTTTTTGTCGTTGCATGTAAAGCTTGTTATATGCATTAAAATACAAAATTTTACAAGTATGTTTAAAAAAAAGCAGTATTATTTTGACTCTTAGAAAAACTTCTGAAATCTGATACTTTTAGAATTACTGTTTGCATGTAAATATTCAAAACATTAATGAGAACTTTCGAAAAGTCACATAATCACATTTTCCCAAATCTTACTTTTACGTATTGATACATTATTACAAGGTATTCAAGATGTTTTATTGTCAACTTTTATTCTTGTAATACATCAAAGCTAAAAAATCTTCAAAAGTTGATACAGATTTAGTGAAAATTAATGTAAACTTTACAAAATATCTCGTTAAACAAAAACTGAAAAATGCTATGTATGTATTTTCTGGGCAATTTAAGTAAAATGGGAAACAAAAAAGTCTTAAAATAAATAAAGAAGATTATGTTAATAAAATGGGACAAATACATGTTTTAATTCATAATTTTTTTTTTCAAAATGATGTTTTTCAAACTGCATGCACCTTTTTGTCAGAAAATGCTAAAAGGATACTCATGATTTTAATTGAATATAACCGATATATAGCTAAGTATACTGAAATGAGCTTTTATAAATATTCCCAAAATATTTTACATTAAGCATTTATTGTAGAAAAATATGACAGTATTAAAAAAATTCATAGTGATACTTCTAGTTTGTATGATTTTGAAAAAAACTGAACAATATATTTTAAAAAGTTCTCTTCAATATAAATATAAAAGTCTAATTAATATACAGACAAAATTTGAAGTCTTTATATTAAACAGTTTCTGGTGAAAAGGTACATAAAAAAGCTCAATTTAACATTAGCGATGTAAGAGGTACTGACTAGCTTTAACAATAAAACGTCCGTCGGTGTCAATTTCTGACACCGGGGCCTATCTACTTTGTTCTCCTTTCTACATTTTTGAAGGGAATTGAAAAAATGATCGCGACTTTTAAACTTTTCCCCTGGTGTTTACACAGAAAAAGTGTCAGGGTTCTAGGTTAATTTGGAGTGATTTTTCAACTAAATATACCTAGAACGTCCACTAGTGTCATTTCGACATCAAGGCAATTTATCATAAAAAAGCTGTCTTTCAACAAACCGTAATTCATTAAGTAGATACCATTAGTAAAACAAACTTTCCAAAGTTCTATCGCACATTTTTTTCAACTTTTAATACAAAGTTATTGAGTTCACATTGAGATTTAAAATTTTGAAAAAAAAAAACTTTTTGAAGAATTTCAATAATTTAACATCATTATATATATACCAAATAGCCAAATTTGAAATTTTATCTAAATTTTCAAGTAAAAAGTAAAAGGTTTTGATTTCAATGGAGAACACGTAACTACCTTCATGAATTTAATCCATTGGGTAATGACCGTTTTAACACATGTCGATATTAAGTTCTGTTTGAATTTGACATGTTGTAATTCCCATCATTCGGCACATAAGTATTTTTGCATTAATACGACTCGCAGTCACAAATCAGCGATTCAAAGGAGGAACTTGCAAGAAAACACTTATAGTTGCATCAAATATCAGATTTTTACAAGCTTATCTTTCATAACTGTGAAATTTCATCGATTTCATTCTCCATTCAAGCATGAGTTTAAGAAAATATCAATTGTTCAATAAAATTCTACCTAAAAAAAAGAACGATAAAAATCTTACATTCATGCTTTCTTTGAAAGTATAAGAAATAATATAAATTGTTTGTGTATACGATTTATTATAGCACTTAAATTGGATGTTCTCAAATGTATATCCTATAAAAAAGTAAGATAAGGTGCAGCAAAAAATGCCCTACCATTGCATTCAGATTCATGCAACTTAAAGGATTGCTTTGGGGCAAAGCAAAAGGAATTTCGATCGCCATTGTATAAATACGTGGATTTTATTATCTTCTTTTGTCCTGAGGACACAGGCGAATTGAAAGCTAAAAAATATATACGAATTTTAAAGATTGTTCTACAAATATATGAGTTTTTTCACTCCATTGGTTTTATGGAACATATTTTAGTCTCTTCAGAAAGGTATTTTTTTTTAGCATAAAGCAGTAAACAAGATTTACGATTGCGTTCTATATTTTTAAAAATTACATGATTTTTTGCTGAATTCATATGTTATGGATATGAAATAATAAAATTTCTTTTTTATGAAATAATTCATCTCAATGAATTAATTTGTAGTCTAGATTTATTTGACTAGACTCACATTACTTAACTCTTTGGCAGTTAATCTTTTTGCATCTATCAATTCGTGACGAATAAGTTTTTATTTTAAATGCTTCAAACATAGGTATAAAAGCCATGCGTATTTTTTTTAAAAAAAAAAATATTTTGCAGTTCATTCTTTTATTAAGCATTATTTTTTTAAAAATTAAATCAGTCATTCATGTTTTTTTTTTCATTTTATTTTTGTCATATATCTTTGAAACAATTTAAACTACACTCATGGACAAAAAAATTAGCGCATTAAGGAGGAGTCGTCAAAATGAAACGAAATTTTACATTCATAATGACTACTTTGATGTAAGTAAATGATTAGAAAATCAAAGAAAAAGGATCATTTATTTCAGAGAAAAAGGCAAAAGAACGGATGATTTAATACCCCGTTGAACCCCCTCCAGCACGAATGCATGATGCGATAAGATCGGGCATTGAGGCATACAAGTTCTGTATGATATCTTGAGATATATCGTTCCATATTTTCTGTAACCTTGCCTCTAGTTCGTTTAAACTCGTGGGATGCCTTACTTGCCACCTTAAATTATCCCTGGTATGCTCGATTGGAGACAAATCTGGGGATCGGGCAGGCCAAGGAAGGGAAGTAACAGTGCGGAGATAATGTTGTGACACCATTACTGTGTGCGGCTGAGCATTGTTTTGTTGAAAAAAGGCTCCTGAGAGCCGTTGCCTGAGTGGCAACACATATGGTTGCAGGATGTAATGGACATATCGCTGGGCTGTCAGGGATCAGCACTGTCAGGCTGTTGGTGCCACGGATCAACACTAAGAGAAACCGTGTATTGTAGGCAATGGGACCCCATACCATCACAGCAGCTGTGGGAGTGGTGTGTCGCTTTAAGGCAAAGGCAAGATTGAGGTGTTCACCAAGGGGTCTCCACTCACGAACACGATTGTCATCACTGCTGAGATTGAATCTGGATTTGTCGCTAAAGGCGACCTGGTTCCATCCCGCTGCAGTCCAGTTTCTTCGTTCGTGGCACCACTCCAAACGGAGGCGTCGATGGGTGGGCGTCAAAGACAGCTCACGTGATGGGCGCCGCGATACCAAATGCCTTTCAGCCAGTCGCCTTTGTATGGTTTGAGAAGACATAGGGGCGCCTAGTGAAGGTGCTACATGTGCCTGGATGGCGACCGATGAAGCAGTTAGCTGTACGAGTGCATTTCTTACGATGTGGTTGTCTTCTCAAAGCTAGTCTGTCGAAGGCGACCTGAGCTTGGTGTTCGTGTAAATGACATCTCTCTGATCCACTGGTCGCAACACCTCCTTACAACACAAACATAGCTGCCTAGTTGACGAGCTACCCGCCTAGCAGACCACCCAGCTTCCATCATTCCGATGATTCTCCCCTCTCAAACTGCGACAGCTGCTCATATTGTCTGCGAAAATGGTGTAATGGCATGTCTACCTCAGCACTTCCTTTGTAAGCAATCCAGCACAGTGTTTTAGAATTTCAAGTGCAATATCGTATCCTATATTTTTTGTAAAGGAGGATAAAAATTTAATATATTGTGAAGTTTTACACAATGCGTTTTCCCCCCGAGAATTAAGGAAAATAACAGAATATAAAAATAAAAGCAGTTCAAGAAAATTTAACATGCCAAAATAATGCAGGGTGTATACAAATAATGGACCTGATAGTAAAAAAACATGTTACCGAAACTACTGCTGATTTTTAAGTAAGTGATAAATGATTGTAAATCGAAATATACAAAGTTTTTTTTTCTGTGATAAGGTTTTGATGTTTGGTCCTCATGTCCCACGGCATAACGTCCAATATATAACGAAGTTCGTTCAACACATTTTGTACCATCACTCCATCAATGGTTCGTAATGTTGCACAAATGCTTACTTGTTGTCATCCTCTGTTATTTGTAGTGACAATTGCAAATGATAAGGCGTGAGATGTAATTTTTTTCCTAACGTTTTCAATGCTGTTTCCTAGAGCATTCCAGTTTGTGACGGATCTTTACGCGACCTTCACACTAATCTTCTAGGGGAAATTTTGGGCTAGCATTCGCGTTAATTCACAGCCATCTCTCTCAATAAGAAACCCTGATATGGAGATTAGTTTGACTATATAAAGTCAGAGGGTTTTGTAATTGTAGAATAGAAGGAGCGAAGAAACTGTTGCGGCATTACTAAGGTGAGATTTAACTGATTTTCACAATTTCAGTTAAGAACGGAATTTGCCACTATACTAAATTAGTAGATTGGGAATCTATAGTCTAAGATAGATTAGGTTAAATTAAACTGATTACTTGCGCTTGTTCACTTAGGGGGTTTATTGCTTTCTTTATATTACTCCTAGGGCATCCTGCTGTGGTTTAATTTATGGTTGATTAGTGTGCTTGGATAATAAAATAACAACTATTATGGAAGTTTCTGGCCATGCTTTGTTTCCTCCAACATCCTTAAGTAGGCAGGACGGTGAGGGAGCGACTTCAAATGAAAGTCGCTCGCAAGTTCACAGGCGGCAATTCTTGCAGACTTCCATGAATTTCGAACAAAACGCTACCTCATCCTCTCCTTTGTGTCGTCTTGGACGCTTGACCGGTCAATGCTTTTCTCTTTACTCAACCTGTTTTCCGAAATTCCTGATACCATCGCAAAATTCTCTTGCGGCATTGTGCTTCCTTCCCGTGGCGATTTCTAAATGCACCTGACCCGAAATAACTGGAAAAAGTCGCGTGCATACTCTTCTACACAAAAAAGGTAATCATTTTAATTTGAAAGTGTAATATGTTGAAGTTCAATATAAAATAAAACATTAAAAAGATTTAGTTTTAAATTTGATCATAAAGTTTCTAATATAACACCTTCATAATTGCATTAGAACTAATGAAACAGTGAGGTACTATATGCCAGACTATGCACTAATCTTTTTCTGTCATCTTTGCTAAGAGTTGCCCATGAGGTTTTTTAATTTCCTTGGGCTCAGAATTGTCTTTTGAGTAAAATGCCGAAATTATTCCCCATATGTACTTTATAGTATATGTTTTTATTATTCTTAAGTGTCTCAAGTAATTAGAAACTTTGATATGGGAAAAAATGGTTAAATGTCGTTTGTAGATAAAAATATTCCAGATAATTTCTTTCCCATGATTACATCATAAAAGTATGTATTACGTTTATACATTTTTGTGCGTAATACTCCACACAATATTTATTCTCCATCCAAAATGTACGCAGCTTTCCTAAGCTCTCATCACTCATAAACCCATCCATACTGGTATTTCGTATTGAGTCTTTAAAGCAGTTATTATTAACCTTTTTTCTGTTGCGGTGCACTTTTAAAAATTTCGAAAACTGGCAGCACACTGACAGTAAAATAAGTTTAAAAGAATTTTACTTTTATGTAATACACTACATTAACTAGTTTATGATAATATTTTCCAAAGCCAAATAAAATAATATGTACGACAAAGACAACGAAAAGTTTGTTGACTAAGTAATCACAAATTAATAAGAATACACACTTAATGCGAAATTTGAGCTTGATGATTTTTTATATTTTTGTTTGCCACTCTCACTTCGTCATCTACATTTAAAAGTCCTATTTTTTCCGTTTATTTTATTTTACTTTTAATGCTGAAAATATTCGAGTTCTCACAAATAAGATGCAAAAAACTGTAACAATTTTTTTAAAACTTCTCGGTTATAATAGGATAATTGCCTTTAATTTTCATCCAAAATGAGTTTGTCGCGAATCCTCGATTCGATCTTTCGCAACATTGAGCTATTTGAATTTATTATTTCTATGTCTCCGTTGCGTTGAGTGGCAACGTACTTTGTATCGCGGGGAAAACTTTTTGTTATTAGTCAGTTGTCAATAGAGCTGCTACTTGTATTCTACGGATTTCTAGAGTTCGTTATTTACGTCTGGCTTTTATGCTTTGAACATTTTACATGGATTAATAATATAATTTAAATACGATGAATTTTTCGATGAGCTAGATGAAGCAAAGAACTCTCAAAATCCTCTCGGCCCGATGTGAATCGAGGTAACCCTGTGAATACTCCATTATTAGAAGTTTAGGCTTAAGACATACTAAGCTGACTCTTTCAAATGTTTTGAAATTAAATCTCAATTATTACAGAGTGAAATTTATTCTTCCTCTTCATTCAAAAACAACACATATACATATGTATCCGGGTTACAAATGGATTAGAGAGAAGAATGAATAACTCTCTCCTCTAGCGATATGAAATGGTCAATAACAATTTTATGATAGTTTTTTTCTTCTATAAAATGGCCGAATGATTCGGTTTCGAAATTATATTTTTCCCCTTAGATTATAAATAATAGCTATAAAAAAACTTTGGCGGCCCACAAAAGTTCTCATGGCACAGTGATTGAGAATCACTGCTTTAAGAGGCAATCTGTAATAAATGTCTTATTCTCTCAGTATCAAGTATGGATATCTTGATAACCACGAGAGGGCAAAAAAAGCATTGATTAATCACTAAAGAGTACGTTATTACAACCCAGAATAAACCAACGCAATCTGTCTTTGCACTAGCGAAAAGACGTACATTTGTGAAGACAACTTTCAACTGTAAGCCTTTGTTCTCGGCCGTTTTGTGTATATATTGTAATTATTCTGCTAATTCATGATCTTTAAACTTAAGTATCGAACGGAGAGTAACGCTTGGATAGATCTGCTAACAAACACAAAATGAAGCCAACTGTAAGCCTTCGTTATCGACCGTTTTGTGTATACAGTCGACTCTCAATTATTCAAACCTTCGATAATACGAACCTCTCGATAATTCGAAGTATATGCTCAGTCCCTAGAAAAACTCTTGATATTTCGAACTAAAACAATACTTTTAAGTACACTCAGTAATTCGAAGTAAAATCTGTTACTGGTCAGACTACACCACGCAATAATTCGAAATTATCTTATGAACTCTCCTCAATTCGAACACTCACTATCATGTGCAGTCCTGTAGCAAACAGGTTGGAATTTACAAGTTTTGTGTTGTATTGTCTCTGCGTGTCTCCCTTGTAACGTAGTCCCTTTAATTACTATCTGTCTGTTACCCCTTCTTAGTGTTTTCCAGTTCATTAGGCGAAAATACACTTTTATTGCTTTCCTTCTTCAAGTGGACAATAGACCAACCACACCTATTGTCAGCCGTCCATTTCTTTCGTTTTACTCGTGATCTTGTTACAAATGTGTTCAGAAAGGAGGGTCCGCTATTGTGAAGAAGATATGCGCGTAGGATTGTATTGTATTTATGTAAAATATTTATACTGTATATAATATGTACTTTTTAAAAATACTTTAAAATAACTTTATACATATGTACAATTGTTGTTTTATAACATGGTTTCAAATTTAAATGCTTTAGGAAAAAATTTTCTTCGTGTATTTTGGAATTTTTTCTCTCTCTACCCTCTTGATAATTCGAATTCTTGATAGTTTAAAGTTTTTCATTGGTCCCTCCAACTTCGAATTATCGAGAGTCGACTGTATACTGTAATTATTCTGCTAATTCATGATCTTTAAACTTATGATTCGAACGGAGAGTAACGTTTGGATAGATC
>BMAO01000480.1:0-20401 GCA_019973975.1 Trichonephila clavata
TTACTTGGACCTGTCACGGAGCATTCGCACTGGGGATTTTGAACTTTTCATATCAACGTTGCTAAAATTACAAATTTATTTTTTATATGCAACCAACAAAATTATGCCGTGGACCGTAAATATTATGATAATTTGCTGAAAGTTGCAGAAACCCATCCTGACTTATACGAAGGATTTAAACAAGGTTGCTTTGGTATAAAACGGACCAATAAACCATTTTCTAGACAACCGATTGACTGGTGTATTAGAGCAAACTATAAATGCAGACGCTGCTAGAAGGCTCACAGTGTTATACACTTCACTAATTCAATTTCGGCACGTCAACGGTGGCCTCGTAATCATGATGTTAGGTCTACGATTATAAGTCAAGTTTATCTAGAACTAGGACTGCAAACTCATCAAGATGTTTCAACAGACTTAAATCTCCATAATATCCGGAAAAATACCAAACAATTAAGACAATTTATCGCTACCTTCGATCAATTTATTAATCCTTCAGCTCAGAAGTGCCCAAAGACCAACTGATAAATATTTCATCTGGAAAATCCGCATCACCACCAGTAGAGGCATTCCTTCTAAATATTGAAAAAAATGGAGATTATCATCGTAAAACATTTTTTTTCCGAATGTTTATCAGATATCAACAGATTTGAAAAGCTATAAAAAAATATCCATTGACAATTTCTTCAAAGATTTTGAGAAAAAGAAGAAAGTTCAAGTAGGTGGTAAACTTCAAGAAGTTAAAATCCAAAGAGATTTATTTGGACGCATGCTGGGTATCTCTATGGATTACAATGTAGACATTTCAAAGATTTTGTCTTATCCAATTACCTCAGTACCCTTGTCCATGTGCCATTTGGATGGCACTATTTGTAAGACCGATAAATCTGTTCTAATGAAATGCCTAGAGAAAGAGGTCCAGCATGAGCAACCACATGATATAGATGTTCTAATAATTGATGGTTTTTTCCTATTGCATACAATGAAAAATGTTCCAAAAACATTTGGAAATATTTCAAAAAAATTGTTGCAAATGGTCACTCAATTACAAGCATCGAGAATTGACGTGATCTTTGATCAATACTTTAAACCCTCGATCAAAGATTACGAGCATTCCCAACGGTTAGAATCTGCGCAATTAGAGTACACCATAACTGGGCCTGAGCAAATTCGATCAAGTGACTTCGCGAAGAGCTGAAAAATTTAAATTTTAAAGAAGCTCTGGTTGATTTTTTTATTTCACATTGGGCTACTGATGAAGTGGTGCCTTTATTGGCAACAAAATTATACACATAAATTTCAGAAAATGCCATTCCTTCACTATTAATGAATCCCACAAAGTTATCGAAAGATTGGTTGAAGAGTTGTCATGCCCAGCACATGAGGAAGCAGATACAAAGATAGTATACCATGCATGTAACATCAACTATCCGGCAGAAATAGTAATTAGAAGTATTGATACTGATATTGCTGCAATAATGCTTGGTAACATGCACCACCTTAAAAATCAGTCGGTTGTTTGGATGCTTACGGTACAGGAAATAATTTAAGGTATGTGGACCTAACCAAAATACACGCAGAGTTGGGACAGTTAATTTGTCAGAGCTTACCTGGATATCATGCCATCACAGGATGTGATTTTAATCCTGCATTCTTCAGAAAAGGAAAATTAAAGCTTTACAAAATATTAAAAAAATTTCCAGAGTACCAGGAAGCTTTCAAGAACTTCGGTAACAGCGAATTAATTGAAAATACAGATGAACAGCAAAACTTCTTTAATATTATTCAGAAATCTATATGCAATGTATACAATGCCGGTAATGCAATTGATGTTGATGCCGCTCGACTTCAAATGTTCATCGACTCGTATACAGTCTCTGATGTAAAGAAGCTTTTGACCGAAAGAAGTTGCGAAAGTTTGACGCTAGCAATCTACCACCTTGCAAAAGCGAGCTATTGCAGCAGTTTCTGCGAGCAAACTATATATGTACCATTTGGAACAATGCTCATCTGAAAACTCAACCACATATCAACCAGCCAATAATGGCTGGATATTGGAAAATAATAAATACCACTTTAAATGGTTTGAAGGGGATCAACTACCAAGTTATGTGAGTGATTCCCTCAAAACTCAATCATGTATGTAATTATTATGTCTAATTATTGTACATAATTTTTTAATTATTCATAATTGTATAAACTTGCTTAATTTTTATCAGAAACTGATGGAGAATGCGATATTGATGAAAATCAAACAACGGACGGGAGTAGTAGTGACGAAGATGGAAATATCGACGACAATGATGAAAGTTTTAGAAGTGATTAAATATTTTTTTACATGTAATAATACTTTTTTGCACTTAGTAATAATAAAATAAAAAAGTGGCAGTTATAGAGACTGCCGATAGAAGTGAAAACTTATAACTTTTAGTATTAAAATTTGAAATTTCATAATGTTTGAATTAAAATTATCAACATCAATCTGGTTTTCACATCTATTGACACTCTGAGCAACAACTAAATGCATGTTTATATGGTTTTTATTTTTCAAATATATTACGGACTGTACAAGATCATGACGAAATATAAATAAAATTCAATTGAAATAACAATTAATATACAATCATATTATTTATGGATAGTATTTATATTTACTTAAATTTCATGTACTCGATTTTTAACTTTATTTTAATTGTTTCCATCATTGTCATCATTATGTTAATAATACTTAGACTTTTTTATACTTTCAATTATTTTATTTTGTTCTAAAAAAGATACAATAGGCTTATAGTAACTAAAGTAAGAAAGGGAAATGTTTGATTCAAATTTATTTAAGTATCGCTTAAAAACCGCATCGATCTTCGTTTTATATTTTGTAAAATGTGTATCTGAATTTTCGATCATTAGACATATTTAAATTAAGTGTTTTATTTAGAAATTCAATTAGTGGTAGATTTTTATCATCTGCAAAGTTAATATTGAAGTCTCCACTTAAAAAATCATCAGTACATTGTCATATTTTTCGCCAAATCTCTTTTCGAGTATTTTAGAACCTTTTTTTTTTTTGTATAAATCATCACGTTTTCGAATAAAAATTGTTGTATCTGTCTCATACATTTTCCAGGTGAAATATAAACGGCAACCATTAATATGTATTGCCCATTCTCGGAATCGCATTCCATTCAACTTCACTTATAAGATATACACAGCACTATACGTCAGCTGTATAGCTACAGATATACTGCTATAAGTATGTCGGTGGCGCGAACGCACGAGATTTCACCCATCCAGAAAGTGTCTAAGGAGAACAGCACACTGCGCGTGCGCCACTCAGAGCATGTCGGTGACGCGAACCATAAGATTTTCCCCTATCAATAAGTGCCCAATGCCGCTAAAGAAGTTTTCACTTCAATAATGTTTAAAATATAAGATGCTTATGAACGTAATAAAATTATTTTTTCATTGGATTTCTTAAGCGATCGCAATAGACTAAACACTCTATCTCACTCACATCGGCTTGAATTGCTGTTGCGTTGTACTCGCGACAGCGGACTTTGAATGTGTCTGGCTAGATGAAAAAACCATTAAAACTGTCTGGCTTTTGGGGTAACATTTTTTTATAGGCTTCTAAGTAACATATATAAAATTCAGCTTTTATACTATAACGAAAGTTTATTTTATTTTTTTAAAGTTCAGGGGTGTCTGGCAGGGAGTTCTAACCATACTAAGTGTCCGGCAATGGATGACGTGATTTCTTATGTTATTCCGAAGAAAATATAAAAAAATTGAGCTTTATACTTTATAGAAAGTGAGGTACTATTTTATACACCTTTACTACCTGTTACCTGCCCAAGTAACCACAATCCAAACTCCATACTCGCTGATCGTTCTTACCTGTGTTGGTGACATCCGTAGAAAAACTTTCAGCTTTTATAAAATAACGAAGGTCTGGCGGTCGTGGCTCTTGCTCTATAAGGTGTGTTACAAGAGAGATTTTAAATTCGACGTGGACCATGCTGTTTACGTTTTCAGCAGATGGCTGCATTGGTGGTTCGCATATTGAGCACATCATGTGATAATTTCATTGAATAAATGATGGTTTAAAATAGTTTTCCAAAGCTTCTTTATGTATTGTTTAATTTGTGATCTTAATTTATGTTAATTTATGATTACATGATATTGTAAAAATTTAATTACTGAAGTGAACTGTATGGAATTTTGATAAGCTATAATTGATGTTTTATATTGCTGATATGCCTTTTAGAATGTCATTATGCTCTGCCTATTGGTTTTGGAAGTTGTAAATGCTGCCGATGAGAGTTGAAATATGGTACAGCACCATCTATCGAAAATGGTGATTTTTTTCTTTGCATATTTGACTTGCGCATGTTCTGAAACGTGTAGATACCAAATTTCACTGGAATATTCCCAGTGGTTTCCCTTCCAGTACCCCTTGAACATTTTCAGTTTAATTATGACCACATCCCCTGTACTTATATACCTGCTGAACTAAAAAAAAACACTTTTAAAACTGTGTTTAAAGCAAAACGCGGTACAAAATTAATAATAATAGCCCGAAATATAATTATATAAAACTATACATTTATTATGAAACAATTCAAAATTCATTAAATAAATAAAATATTTTTATCTAAAGTTAGTTTTCGTAGTTATAGTAAGTAGAAGGCTTAGTCTGCGCACTGTCAGACAATCTTGAATTTTCCGTTTATAATTATTAACTGGCAAAATTTTTAGGTGGGCACCCCAAAATGTCTTGGCGGTCCACCGGTCGATCGCGATAGACGTAATGCCCACCCCGGACCTACACGAATGTGTATGAGTTTTCATGTGTGTGCTTTAATGATCGCCCAGGTTTGATTTGAAACCACCACACTCGTAGACCACGTACTCCTAGATGGCTGACTAAAAAATTTGACAATTTGGGGCAATTTTTGTTTATTATATTGCATTGCTTGGGGTTGTTTGCGCTTAAACGCACCACTAGGTTTCTTTTCTATTCCATATATTTTTAGTTTTCTAATTTATGCAGAACAATTCGCAAGCACTTGAGTACTTACTGACGTTAAAAGTAATGATACGCTACAAATCGTCGTTGGAGAATTTCTTGCTATCTATATATTTTTTCGAGAGGATCGAACTCCCCCACCAGAGGGTTTAGAGCTACAGAATGGTCCACTGATATATACAGGAAATGATACAAAAACTATGCATGGACAAGAAAATGCAACATAGTACTATGCTAATTATTTTTTTTTTAAAAAACATCTTTGCAAAAGAGCAGAGAATGGGGGGGGGGGGAGAGGGACAATATTATGCCAGTCTATTGTAGATACGAGTAGGTTGTGAAATATTGAAACAGGAGACTAGCTTATTATGAACCATATTGCAATTAAAAATAGAATATAACTAAGAAGGATTTGCTTCCTGTGTATTTTTCTTAAGATGTAATAATAAGTATGGTGAGGTTTTTCACGGAATTTATTTCGAGTAACAGTTTACACAAAAATGAAAAATTTGAAAATAATATAAGCTTTTTAATAAGTTCGCAGCACTACACAAACAAGGGAAATAATTTAGGAGAAATTCCCTACAAGTTCGAAATTAATTTCAACTGAGTTGCCATAATTATAGTCGTGTTACAACATTTTGCATTATATCTAAAATGTGAGTGAGTGAATATTTACTTCGCACTGTTCAGCTACACGAGGGCTTTTGGCAACGGTACGCGTAATTTTGAACCATGGTCAAGTGCCGCGGATGACATCTGAGCTGACACCCCACTCTCCTAACTACCACACCAACGGGAGGACTTTTGAGCTGTCGACAGATTTAACGTGCATCGCTCCTCTACACGGCGGGTCTTCAGTGGTACTGGGATCGAACTCATGACACGCTAGCTATCATCCGATGCCTAGACCACTTGGCTACCGTGGCCACTCTTAAACGTGGGAGAAATTATCGCAAGTTTGGCTTGCTTGGTGATCAGGGTCCGAGGGGCCATGGTGCGCGACACCACCTAACCCATTGGTAGCTACGCCACTGCTACTTCCGGAATGAACCACACGCAATGATATTTTGGAACGACTAGCGACAGAAAATTACTGAGAGGGAAAAAATGAACGCTGACGTCATGAAAGACAGGAAAAATTTCCCCCCAAAGAGAATTAATTTTTAAAAAAAATATACGCACATCTTATGCATTTTTGCCATTAGTTGACGAGCAGCCTAATAAAGTGATAATGAAGCATATAAAAAGAATCGAAATTAGTGTCTGTAGAGCGTCTTCAAGAAACTTTAAAACATCAGGGCAGTTTTTGAGGTGGTCACCATCCATACCACCCTGGTGGCACAGAGGGCAACAAGACTTGACTCTAATGAGATAAACGCTTCTGCAAATAATCATGTCCGGTAAGCAAACGAAAGCAAGCAACTCCAACAGATCAAGGCAAGGAACTGGGGACTCTACTACTTTTGTTGAGCAAGACATTTCACCTCTTACCCACAGTTATATCAGCATACAAGGAGGCTCTGTTAAGTTACTGTAAATGATTCTTTTGATGTTACGGAGAGGCTAAGGAGAGTCAGGTTGGGACATGAGAGATCCCTCTTTAGCAAGCCTATCTGCCTGATTATTTTCCGAAATGTCACATTGGCTGGGGCAATGCTTTCTTTAGACTCTTCTCAAGTTAAATTAACTCCATCTACAGGAATGAACTATTGCGTTTTCATTATACCTTGAATTTTTAGAGACAAAATGGCAGCTTGAGAATCGATAAAAATATTGTGTTCAGATTAGCCTTCCAATTTATCGATCGTAAATGATATTGCTGTTCTCACTTTCCAACAGGATAACTAATACTGAAAGCACTTGAATAAGCACCAGCATTTTTAATAGCATCTTCTACTGAACCATCTGTGTATACATGGAACCATTTGTCAAAAGGATATCTGAAATGTATTGTAGCAAGCGCAGAACTTTTTAAGTCACTTTGTATGGAATGTTGTGAATTATGGACCGGGTGGTCTGAGTGGATGGAGCGTGGTTGACACCACCCTCAGACGCCATGTGGTCTATCTCGATAGAAGCCATATGTAACGGATTCTGTCTCTGTTGAATCAAAAACTTGGCTTCAGCATAACGAATTGTGATCTTGTTTTTACACGTAATTCTTGGCTTCGGCGTAGCAGGTGCCGTTGTTTAGTAAGATTTTTATCTTGAATATTAGAATTCTCTTTAGTTTCAGTCTAATTAATGTAATGGTTTAATTTGTTAAAGATTTTTAAGTTTATTGTTGAAAGTTATTGTTACCAAAAAATCCAGGAAAAGACAATTCTAGGACTCCAGAATATTATTATTATCATTTTATAACACCCCACACACGCACTAGTATTTACCATAGAAAATTGTTTACCAACACTCCAAATAGGATCCAGGTGGCTCTCCAACATCCCTTGGCTCATAATAGGGTTAAATTCCTGTGGGAAAATTTGGAGGTTGGGTGTAGGAATATCGTGTCATAAAGGTCATGGACAGTTAAAAGGAACATTATGGGTTTTCAATTTCTCATTTGTGGGTCCATAACAATTTGTTTTTTCTTCTCAATATCTCTTCAAAAACGTTTAAGGCACTTCTTTGGCTCCTTTCCCTCAAAGGCTTCAAATCTGTCTGGAGTTCCATTGCACCTATATGGGTTGATTTGGCCCCACCAGTGATCAAATGCAAAATGCTTTTTTTGGAAAAGATTAAGCTTATTTTTAAGAGAATCCGAGGCAATTATTAAAACCTCACTTCCATATTCAACAACAGGTCGTACATAACACATATATGCTGTTCACAAAACATTTTGAATTAAGCAGCTTTGTAGGTTAGATCTTGAGTAACCTCTATCAACAGTTGAATCCATATGTTTCTTCCATGTTCATTTAGAGTCTAAATGTGAATGCCCAAGATAACAGTGTCAAAAGTCCGAGATATAACTTTTTTATTATAAGGAATTTGGATGTCATGGAGTTTTGTACTGAGAGAAAACAATTAAAAATGGTCTTATCAGTATTAAAGGACATATTGTTTTCGTAAGACGAAATGCAAAGAACATGTAAGGCCCTTTGAAGGACACCCACCAAGCCAGAATTGTCAGGTCCTGTAGCATTCATCTCCATTTCATCAACAAACAATAAAATATTTGTACCTGGAACAGATTTAAGAATAAAATCTATCAAATCATTAATTAGATTAAAAAGAATTGGGCTCAATACTCTGCCAAACCTCTGCCTGTTTGCCTAAAGCCAAACAAAGTATGGCCATACCGAACATTAATAAATCTTTGTTCAAGAAACCTCTTAATCCATTTATATCAGTTGCCAGAAATGCCACAGGAAACAAGCCATTTAAGTAATCCAGCTCTCCAAACTCAGTCAAGCGTATTTTTTAAGTCCACAAAAACAAAGTTTACTTTCTGAGAAAGCCATCTTTTATCTCTTGAGATAAGAGGACAATTTGTTCAGAAGTGCACCTAAGTCTCTGAAAACCAGTTTGCCTATCAGAAATTATTCCAATTTTGTCAAGAACTTACAATAATCTGTTGGCAATCAAGCTGTCAGTTAACTTACAAGTTATACTTTTAAGAGACGGAGTCTGTCCGTTTTTTCGGTGGTTTTGTTAGGTTTGAGAATTGTGGTATGATTATATCTTTTCTCCAAGCACTTGGCAAGCCCTTTTTCCACGTCTGGTCAATAAATGCCAACAAAGTCATTTTATCAAAATCTATTAGATTTAAAAGATTTAAGAGATTAAAGAAAGATTTAGAAGATTTAAAAGAAACTCGGATAAGATTCCATCAGAGCCTGCACCCTTGCCCTTCACCAAGGTATTCATACCATTTCTTAACTCCTTTAAATTGAAGTCATCATTAAAAGGTTGTTCAAAATCTATAATGAACTATTGCTCTGTGAAGGTTTCAGATAATTTTTTGTTATTTCAACGTTAGGTCTGAAGTTGCTTACCCTTGCATAGTGCCTACAAAAGGCATTTGAGATGCCTTTTTCAGTAATAAGTTCTTTACAACCTTTCTTTATTTTATTTCTTATAATTCTTTTATTGTTCAACTGGGGAAAAAATTTATGAGCCATTAGACCACCATTTTTAAAGCTTAATTTTTCCAGGAAACTTTTGTATGAAGAACGTTTAGCTGCAATAATTGATCTTTCTAAAATAGCCTGTACTTTACTCAAAGCTGTGCAGTCCTCACTATGTCCGGTGTTACGAGCCCTCTCTTGAGCTTCATTTTTGTTTTCCTAAACTTTTTGTAAATTTTTGTTCCAAAATGGGATATACTTTTTTTGTTGTTCTTTTGAGACGCAAAGAGAGGCATATTTCACTACAGTAAGTGTGTAAAAAGCTTCGAAGTATATTCAAAATTTGTCGAAACCAAAGAATCGGTCAAAACTTCGTTAACTAGATTTTAAAATTTAGTCCAATTTACCTTTTTGAGCTTCCAGTAAGTTTGTCTATGCTCCCTATAAGAAGGTCCATATTTTATAATACTAAAAAGTAGAATTTATGTCCAGCACTGCCTTGAATATCAATTAGTTTTAGTTGGACTTTATATGGCAAAGCTGGGTGTGCCAAAAGTAAATCAGGATGGGAGACACTTCCACTGAAGGACAAGGGGCTTGGAGAATTTTCTTCACTTTCAAACAAATCGATAAGATTTGAGTCACTAAGATTCTTAACTATTCTACCATTACAGCTTATCACCATATAACCCCAACGAGTTGAGGGTTCATTAAAATCTCAACGGATAAGTGATTTACTGTCCCAATTAAGCAGAATACTATTAAAGTCATAATCCTTTTGGATTGAGACATTGCCTTCCACAGGGTTCAGTCCTAAGCCTGATGCTGTTCTTATTATATGTTTCTGGTCTTGAGGAGGTAATCAATAAGAGTTGGTCTCTTTGCCGATGATATCCTTTGGCATTCTGATTCGAGTAAAAAATAGAGACCAACCTAAATTCTGCCCATTCTGAGGTCTGTACCTTTACTGAACAGCAAAAAATTATTTTTTAACTCTCTGAGCGTTTGTCTCAGTCCTGAAAAATCATCCCGAAAGCGTTTACATCTCTTTTGCAAACTCCTTCGAAAGTGCTACGGATTTCCTTCCTTTCCCCTCTTAAGTTCGAGGGAAGTCTACAGGGAAAGATTTTATAACTCATTTCGGCCTCTTTAGTAATTTAAAACCGGGAGAACACTTGTTCACAGCTGTGACGTTGCCTTGGGCGAATCTTGTGTGGAAAAATTGGTTGTTCCCCAGATCTATTCAGTCAAAATAAAAATGAGGAGAAAAAAAAACTTGAAAGAAAGAAACGCGTTGAAGGAGGAAAAATACTTGTTTACTTTAAACAAAACACAATTTTTAAAAATTAAAAAAAACTTTTAAGAAAAAAAATTATTTTGGTATTATGATTAGGGCCATGAAAAAGCACATTGTATTTGTAGTTGAATAGGAGACTAAGAAAACACAAGCACATATTAATGTTTTTAAAACGCTCTAATAAGTTTCACGCTTATATAAGTATGTAACGGAATCTTGGAACTCGATTTTTACCCACTTTAAAAGGTCAGATTAATTTGAAATTTTGCACACTTGTCAAGGACCGATGACAATACAATAATTTCATAATTTTGTTCCATTTTCCTCATCAGGACATCAGGACTAACGATATCCAGATTTGGCGACAATTCCATATACCACTGCCAGATTTGGCGACTTATTGCACATACAATTTCCAGATTTGGCGACTAATTCCAGATTTAGCGACTAAAAGAATAAGGTGTAACCCTAAACAAAGTGTTTTTAATTTAAAGTTTAATTTAATTATATGCAAGTGTAAAATAACTTATAGTCAATATAAATAAAACAAAAAAAAGTTTTTTTATGTGAGAAAGTGGAGGATGGGTGTGTGTTAGCAATTTCTTACCATAATATAAACATTTTTTTTTGAAAATGAAAATAAAAAAAAAAAGGCTCGTGCATGTAGAAAAAAAATTTATCTTCTAACTGCTAAATATTTTTTATTTTTACAAAGCAATACGTTTAGAAGTGATGATACGAATTAACATAATAGCAATACGTTTAAAAGGGGATAGTACGATTGACACTAAATATTACACAATGCTATTATTAGCTCGCTTTCTTGATTGTCTGTTCGGAGGGAATTTCGTAATTGTGATTTAACTGTGTGACTTTCCGATGAGTTACAGATTTTAAATTTGGACCATAGCTCAGAAGTAGATAACAATGCATAAAAATGTGAAAAAAGAAAGAAAGAAAAAACGAAAAGGAGGAATTTTATACTTTTTAGTCCGTTATAAAAACATGGTACATTAAATTTTTTTAATTCGAACTTTTTCTACTTAACACACTTTTAATTGTTTGACCTGTTCAATAGAGATGGAATCTAATATAACGACACAGACTCATCCGAGGCCCTGTAAACGAAGAGAATAAATGCACTTCAGACCCTTTAATAAATATCCATTGAAGAGCAAGACTAATTTCAGCAGCCATATAATTCCAGCTCCAAATATCATCCAAAAGAATAAATTCAATGAATAAATGATAGTTTAAAAAAACTAAAAAAACACGCTTTTATTGAAGATTGAACTAAAAAATGAAAAAAAGAATTCTTAATATAGAATAAAATGATTAACGAGAAAATTAATGTCGATGCGGTAAAAGCGTGGGGTGCTTTGTACTACATTTTTACACTAACTCAGCATTTTGGAATAGAAGTAAGAAATTTCAACAATTGATACAGAGCACCCCACGCTTTTACCCCAATGACATTAATTTTCTCGTGCATCATTTTATTCTTTATTAAGAATTATTGTTTTACTTTTTAGTTCAATTCACTATAAAAGAGTGTTTTTTAGTTTTTTTAAAACTATAATTTATTTTAAAAAAGTAATTAGGTAAAAAAGAGTAAAGGTGTGTGACCATGTCTCTCTCTTTTTAAACAATAAGAGAATAAATGGAGTATCATTACATACGATGATTAGATTTATGAAATAAAATCAATCTTCCTGTATTCAATTATATTTTAAATTTAAAGTAACATAAAGAGGGATTTCAATACTTTTAATTCATATAAATTTTAATCCTATAAATAATGTTTTTATGTTAAATGAATTTTTTCGGAAAAAATCTAAATTTGTTTTTTTTCTAACAACCTGTACTAAGCAAAAATAATTTCTCTACATCGGCATTTGTGACGGAGCATAAAGCAAATTTAGTCATTTCTTTTATTTTAATCGGAATATATTTTTCTTCAAAATGTAGAAGTATTTCTAATCATTTTCTATTCAGATTTAATTTTTTATCTTTCGGTTTCTTTAGCGTTAAACGGAAGGTTCTATTCGATAACTACATCTTTGACACAATTCAGTCATTACAAATACAATTGTGAGAAAATCTTCTCCCCAATTAATTTATCTTTCAAAACAGTACACTTAAAACAATTTGGTTCAGTGAAGTTAACTGATAGTTCCTCACAACACCAAATTTTTTTAAAAAGAATAACATTTGGAAATGTATTCAATTTTTTGAGTATAGAAAAATAATGCCTACTGTGGAGAATATAGACTACGAGATGTGATGTATGGTTTTGAAAGAATGTTTTCGTACTTGTAGAGTGTTTTTGAAATTTTAAATATCACCGAAGCTGATCATATGATTATAAATGATTTTTTTAGTGTGTGTGCTGGTATCAAAATAAAACATTTCACTTTTAAATAGACAAGGAGCTTATATTCTATATCCTCTTCGTAAAATTGCTTACAACTTCCATTCAAATTGTAAAGAAACTGAAATATAAATATCTGACTTACTGCAGTCAAAAATATTCATATTATTTGAAAATCCTATTTTTCCACTAATTTAAGTACATTTTACATGCTATTGCCTAAAACAATTTTTTATATTTATAAACGAGGCATAAATATTCAATTATAAAAATGTCTTTTTCATTTTTAAACATATAAAACGTGCATGGATTGTAAGACCGTTTCTAAAATCCTAAAAGCTTTTAGCGGAGCAAAAAACATATAACTTTGGATAGTTCAACATTTTAATATAATACACAAATATATATATTATTAAGCACAAATACGTTTGAAAAGAAAAAGCAATTTATTTAAAACTTGTATATCATGAATAAAATAAATCAAAGTTCCTCCTGAAATTAACATAATTAAAAGAAAAATGTTTAATTTACAAAGATAGCATATAAACGTTTATCTAAGGGGTATTCCCGAAGTGATGCAATCCTATTCGGTGAAAAATAAAACTTATATTGTTGGAATCATACAATTCCAAAATGAATGGGTGAGTCCGAATTTTTATTTCATGTAAACTGTTTGGACGGAAATGGCTAAATAGGAGCATTTAAAAATTTGCATAAATTAAAACTAACCATTATAGTTTATATAATTTTTTAAGAGTACAAAAGGTGTATTTTGTCTGTACAAGTTCTTTAAAAGCAGTACGGCATATGAAAAAGTAGTACAAATCTATCTAAAGGAATACGGTTGGCTACCTTCGATATTATCAAACACAACGAAGTATTGAAAATCAATTATTATAAAAATTCGTTGTTATAAAAATGTATGGAAAATCACAGGACTTTCTTTTGTATTTGTAATTATTATATTTTTTCCTGAAAACTGCAATTTCTAGAGCGGTATCCGTCAAAACCGCGGGCCCTCACTCTTTGCCCAGCTCGCCCCTGCCTATGCCGACTCTGCCCTAGTAAGTGAAAATGCCGTCTTCTGTTTGAAAAGATCATGGCTTTGCAGACAGCATCACGTATTTTAGATGTTCGTTTTATATCTTCTACATCAAGATGTTAAAGTCTGAATTTAAAATTATGTGAAATTCTTAACATTCGCATCAATGCCATTTATAATTTTTTAAATAATATATGAATGCGTCTTCTAACGATTACATTATTATGCTACTTAATTAATATTAAGTATAGCTTAACGCAGAGATTTTCTGAATTTTAAAATAAATATTTCATAAACTATTGTAGATATAATCATAATTTTTCCGTCTGACGCGTTTTAACTTATCAGCCTTGTTTCTTTTAAAAAAATTATCGTATATTCATCCAATTTTTCAGCATAATTTTTGCTCTTAACATGTAGTTTTTAACCGAATTGTATGAAATTTCCGAAATATATTAAAAAAGGCTTAAGATTCTATATATTAAAATTTGAATTTAATATTATATTCAAAGAATTGTTTGTAATTATGGTAAATAATTTTTAACTGCGTATGCGCGATGGATAAATATTTTTTTTCGAAATTTCAAATGGAATTTCCATTATAAAATTCCTAGTTTTATATGATTGAGATTACAAAAAAATATTCAGATTTTAATTACTTGATCTTCAATTAGCTTTTAAAAAAAGATAAATTTTGCATTCTTAGATATTTTTTAAAAATGAATTTAAAATTTAAATTTATATATTTACATGCACATATATGTCAACTGTAAATGTATCCGGATATTTTTGATTACTACACTGCTGGCCACCGTAAATGCAACACGTGAACGAAGCAAGCAAATAACATGAAAATTACAACATGCATTAGCGGAGGTGAGATATGCAAATTATTAGAAATTCAGCGCAGACACACATCACGCACGCCTGTGGCGCCACCTCAAAGCGTTATTTAAGGCTTGGAGATTTCGACGATTTCGAGTTCGGCAATTGTGTTTTTCTTGTGGTTTTTTCAAAAAAATGATCAGTTATGTCTCGTAGAAAACAGCGATCAGCTTTTGATCAAGTATCCAAGTTCGACAGAGGAAGGATAGTGGCCTACCGAGATTGTGGATTATCTTTCAGGGAAATCGGTAGTCGTGTTGGACGAAACCAAACAACCGTAATGCGGATATGTGACCGTTGGATGCAGGAGGGTACGACGGACTGACGTGGTCGATCGCATCAACCTCAGTGCACCACTTCACGTGAGGTCAGGCAAATTGTGCGCATGGCAGTGACGGATCGCTCAGTCACATCATGAACCATAGCACAGCGCATTGAGTCTGTAACGCATCATTCAGTGTCTGCGCGTACCATTCGACACCGTTTACAGCAGAGTGGTCTGTCCGCAAGACGTCCATTGCTTGGTCTACCCTTGACGCAGAGTCACAGACGCCTCCGCCACCAATGGTGCTATGAAAGGAGGATGTGGGTGGCCGAATGGAATGAAGTTGTCTTTACTGACGAGTCACACATCTGTCTGCAACACCACGATTGTTGGATTCGAGTCTGGAGACGCCGTGCAGAGAGGATGCTGAACAGCTGCGTTATGTACCGCCACACTAGTCCTGCACCGGATATTATGGTATGAGGCGCGCGGTATTGGATATCACTCTCGCACTCCTCTAGTTCGCATTGCCGGTACTTTAAACAGACAGCGCTACATCTTCGAGGTGTTGGATCCAGTTGTCCTTCCTTACCTTCAGGGCTTTCCCACAGCCATATTTCAACAGGATAATGCGCGACCACACGTGGCACGCATTGTCCACAGGTTCTTTGTGAATCACCAAATTGAATTGCTTCCCTGGCCGGCTCACTCTCCGGATCTTTCGCCGATAGAAATCATGTGGTCCATGATTGCTCAACGATTGACCGAGATTACACCCCCAGCTGCCCCACCAGATCAACTTTGGCAAAGTGGGGAAGCTGCTTGGTCTGCTGTACCCAAAGAACACCTCCAAAGTCTCTTTGAATCAATGCCGAGCCGTGTGGCAGTGGTGATCTCCAACGATGGCGGCTACTCTGGCTACTGATTCCGGCAGGAACCACACTTCACAGAAGTCTATAAATTTAATCATTTGATACTTGGTCAACGTGTTATCTACAAAATAAATTTTGTTGTCCTATCTCTTGTCTTTCTTGGTGTTGCATTTACGGTGGCCAGCAGTGTATTTATTCAAATATTCAAGTACAAAAATACGAATTTATGGGAAAGTCCTCATTCATGTTCTCTGTAAAATAAACTGAAGTTTAAGCATTTAAAATTCAAATATAATTTGGTGTATCTTAACAATACGTAAGGTGCTGTGAACACTTGGCATGGAAATTTAAAAAAAACTAAAATATCTCGATTAGTTTTTTTCCCGTTGTTATTTTTATCAAAGCGTAAGAAATTTTTTCAAATAATTTGATTCATAAGTTAAAAATTATTCATTTTCATTAGATGGAAAATTTAAAAAGTTTTGAATTTTTAATCAGTTTTTTATAAATTTTTTTTCACAGCTTAGAAGGAAATAATCATGTTTTAGAAACTGAAAGCATTAATTGATTAAGATTAGAAAAATGAAGCAATAAAATACAGTTACAGATATTGTCACAAACTGATACGCTCTGAGTGGCCGAACGGTTAGAGCACTGCTCTACAATGCAAGTGGCTGGGGTTCGAGCCTCCCAGATATTTGTTTGTTAAATTCAATCATGACTTTCATTATTTATTATTATGGACATTTGCAAATTATGTAAATTGAATTTATGTTAATCTTTCCCCTGGGGTTATTCTAGAACCCTCCACCAGGTTTATAAAAGTACTGCAGCTGGATAGGTCTTCAGTTGTGGTGCTGCCCGTGTAAAACACTACGACAAAATAAATTGTGTATTGGATAACATCGCCTTATTCCTTCTACGCGACATTTTGGTGGAGGCGCGGGGTAACGATAGCCATCGGCAACGGCGGATATCAGAGAAAGTCGAAGGCTCCAAGGGCTACCTCCAGAATACGGGTTGCTACTTTGCCGAGTCCGAACTGTAAAAAGAATGCCGGAAGGTGAAACGGAAGACAAGGCAACATCATCAATCCCATCTATGTATGTTACCTATCAGCTGCCACGAGAGCCTTGTTCATTCTCTGGCTTGAATACCGAAGATGCTGAAAAATGGAAAAATGATTACGAGAGGATTGCTAACTACAACAATTGGGATGAAACAGTACGTCTTGCAAATGTCGTGTTCTATCTAAGCGGAACTGCAAGGTTGTGGTTTGACAACAATGAAGATCGATTGAAAAGTTGGACAGATTTCGAGAGACTTTTTGAAGAGACTTTCGGAAGGCCTGAGGACGTAAAAAGTTTTGCAGAAGGATTATTAAGGACAAGGGCTCAGCGTCCTGGCGAAACGCATGAGTCTTACGTTCAGGACGTATTGTCATTATGCAGGAAAGTGGATAAAAATATGCCAGAAGATCAAAAGATATCGCATCTCATGAAAGGGGTGGCTGAAAATCTCTACCAGGTACTGATAAACAGAGAAGTTAGCACAGTAGATAAATTTGTTACGTGTTGCCGTGAAGTGGATGCCATGAGAAAGAGACGAGTTGTGCCGCTACGATATGAGAGACTACCTAATGTTACACCCATATCAATGGCCAATGAAGGAGATCTAAGCGATCTAATTCGAAGGATTGTTAAAGAAGAAATCGAGAAAGTACTCCCACGGATCGCAACATGTATAGACGACGAGCCAAGCGATTTAGAATCCATTATCCGAGAAGAAGTTCGAAGCAATTTGGCTCCACTCTCTCGAGAAAAACCTACGCCTTCCCCTTACAGAACTCAAAGGACTGGCGGAAGTTCCTGGAGACCAAGGCCGAGACCTCGACAAGAAAACAGACCAACTCAACAGGATACCGGAAGGAAGACTGACCTTTGGCGTACTTCAGATAACGTACCAATTTGCTTTCATTGTGGACGACCGGGTCACGTGACTAGATATTGCCGTGATAGACGACGTGTTTTTAACGCAGCAAGACAAAGAAGACAATTAGACCAGTCAGAACGCTGGGATTCCGACTCTCTTTCTGATTATGGCCGCGATCCTGAATCTAATTACCAGCGTTACAGAAGTAATTCGCCGTACCCTAGACGCAATCCACAACGCCACCAATCAAGATCTCCATCTCGTCGCTCACCTGTTAGGTCCAGTGAGGAAAACTAAGGCATGCGACCTGCGTGGGAGGTAAGGCCGCAATAAACGAAAACCCTCCAGTATACACGGCTGCTAAACTAGTCAAAAACTTTGTATCCGTAACTGCCAATGGGCATATCGTTAATGCCTTGGTTGATTCAGGAGCTGATTATTCAGTAGTTTCCGAACAGTTACGCACGCAACTAAGGACGCCCATGTTTTCAGAACACAACCCGATTCTTCGAACTGCCTGTGGTAAGGTTGTAGAAGCTATATAGGACGATGCATGTTGCGAGTGAACTTGAATGGAGTGGTGCAACCTTTCGAATTTTTGGTATTCCAGCAATGCAGTCATGATCTCATATTGGGATGGGACTTTTTCAAAGCAACTGATGCCATTATTGATTGCGGATCAGGTGAACTTCAGATTGGAGAAGTCTCTCCAAATGATCTCAAAATGAATGAAGTAAATTCTGGTTTATATGCGGTCAGTGACGTTGTCATTCCAGGAAACTCTATAAGAAAGATTTCCGCTTTGGCTAAAGACCACCAGACCTTAGAAAAGGTTATAGTTACTGGAATGAAGAATTTTGAATGGACAAAACAGCTAAAAGTCCCAGCTACAATAGCCACACTCCAGAATGGTAAAATAGATATTTGGATTGCTAACAGTTCCTCTCAGCCACAGATAATACCAGCTGGCATGTGTATAGCCGAAATGACGGATATTGAGGATGGATTGGTAAGTTCTTTGAACGAGAATGCTGACAAAATCGAAGTAAAACAGATGAAGCACCCTAGACAGTCGGTGAAAGAATTCAAATGCCTTGTAGACCCGGAACTGCGTGAGGCGCAACAGAAAGATCTTTTGAAGTTGCTTAACGACTTTACAGTTGTTTTGATTTTGAGAACAAAATAAGAGTCTCGAGTAAAGTAAAACACAAGATAAACACCGGCGATTGCCAACCTATTAAGCAAAAGCCATATAGAGTGTCTTTTGAAGAGAGAAGAATAATTCAAAAAGAGGTTGATCAAATGCTGAAGCTTGACATCATAGAGCATTCGGAGAGTCCGTGGTCATCCCCAGTTGTTCTGGTGAAAAGAAAAATGGATCCTGGCGTTTCTGTGTGGATTACCGTCGCTTGAACAAAATTACCAAAAAGGATGTGTACCCTTTACCCCGGATTGACGATGCCTTGGATAACCTTTCGGGTGCAAGCTTGTTTTCTACAATAGACCTTAAGTCTGGATACTGGCAGATTGAAGTCGATGAAAGAGACAGAGAGAAGACGGCTTTTATTACTCCGGATGGATTATACCAATTTAAGGTTATGCCATTTGGGTTATGTAACGCCCCAGCCACGTTCGAAAGAATGATGGATAGTATCCTTAAAGGGATGAAGTGGAAGCACTGTCTATGTTATCTAGATGATGTCATTGTCTACGCTGCCTCTTTCGAAGAACATCTTTTGAGATTGAGGATGGTGCTTCAGTGCATACGAGATGCTGGTTTGACACTGAACCATAAAAAGTGTCGTTTTGTTCAAAGAAGCCTTAAGATTCTTGGTCACTTAGTGGACAAAGATGGAATTCGTCCAGATCCAGGAAGGTCGAAGCAGTTCTAGAATTTCCAACCCCCCAAACCGTTACGCAAGTTAGAAGCTTTTTAGGGATCTGCTCTTATTATCGCCGATTTGTCCATAATTTTGCCGACATCGCCAGGCCGTTGCACGAATTATTGAAGCAAGATGTTAAATTTGTATGGAAAGAAAAACATCAATCAGCATTCATCCGTTTAAAATCACTGCTGACGAGATATCCTGTGCTTGGCTTCTTTAAACCAGAAGCTAAAACCTTAATACATACTGACGCCAGTGGATATGGCATTGGTGCTATTCTCGTACAAATACAGAGTGGGTTTGAAAGGCCTATTGCTTATGCATCCCGATCACTTTCAACATCCGAGAAAAATTATTCGACTACAGAGAAGGAATGTTTAGCAGTTATTTGGGCGATAAGTAAATTCCGACCCTATATCTTTGGCCACCCATTTACAGTGGTAACAGATCACCACTCTTTATGCTGGTTGGCGAATCTAAAAGATCCATCTGGGCGATTAGCAAGGTGGGCTTTGCGTCTTCAAGAGTACGATGTGGAAATAGTTTTCAAGACCGGAAGAAAGCACCAGGATGCTGATTGCTTATCGAGGAGCCCACTGCTTAAATTGAAGAAGAGCCACTGAAGATATACCATTCCTTAATACCATTACCAATTTCGAAAGTGAGCAAAGTAAAGACCCTGATGTAGCAAATATTCGAGACGAAATGATTAGAAAGAGAGACTTCTCAAAGTTTAAAGAAATTAGTGGAATTTT
>BMAO01000481.1:0-67441 GCA_019973975.1 Trichonephila clavata
GGCAAAATGCCGGCAATTTGGAATTGGGGAGAAAAGCCGGCTTTTTACCGGTATTTTTTTTCAGCCCGTTTACATGAGAATCTGGTGATTGGTTGATAGATTCACGTGACTATACAATGTAACCATAGAAACAACCAGATTTTTTAGCGCGATTATCATGAAGAGGACATGTGATTATGTTTTCGTTTACTTACCGCCAAACAAGCGCAACATTTCTTTGTTTATTATTATTGCGACGACTATTTTGCTCTTGCACTTTTGCAATATACCCACTAAAATTTCCTGCTTAACTGTATATGGTTGCTCGATTACAGTAAAAGATAAGATGATTGTAGGAAAAAAATCTTTTGTTTAATATCCTGGTAAAAATGCGAGTGTTTTTTAAACGTGGATAATAATGATGAAGCGTAAAGATTTTAAACATCTCTTCACTGTTTATTATGTCCTGACCACTTTGAATTGGCTTGTTTTCAATACCAACCACTTAGAAACCGTCGCCACCTAAAATCGAGCTCCATTCTTAGTATTTTTGTGTTCACAAAAGAAACTTCTAAAAGGATTTTTGGATAGATGTTAGAGCATACATATAAAGTATTTTACATTCTTATGAATAAAAAAGTTCGAAAAGCATTCACTACAGAAATGGAAAAATATCTTAATTTACTACAGATTCATTAATGTCTATAATTGATGTGAATCAAATACCACTTTCAAACATTAGAAATAAAAATTACCATATGTAAAAATTATGCAACATTTTGAAAGTCTATATTCGCAGTACCATTTTAGTACAAAGATATAATTTATTGAGAATTAAATTCTGAATGTGGTAAAAAATAAAGGCATTAAAATTTAATTAAAATGTGTGTATTGTACAACATATATATTTGTGTGCATATATTGAATATAAAAGTCCTGTTCTCTTTGTGCATGGTCAAAATAAAGTCTTTTTTGAATTCATAATTCTTTTACAAAAAAATAAAATATTTGAGTGGTATCTATTTATTATGTGGTACATGTGAAGATGTCTTAGCACATTTGTTTTTCAAAATTCGACTGGTATAAATTTGTCACACAGATGTATAATTTTTTGCTATGGATAACAATATATATTTATTGGTATTTGCACAAGGGTTATCAAAATGTAAAATTCAATAATTTTGATGATAAATTTGATATAAAGACTATACACATGTTACTGAAGCATTAACATAGTGTTAAAGAAATCTATCTAAAATGTATTGAGCATAAGAATACTCTGGATTTTAATTTTGACATAAGTATTAAAATAAAAGGCTCATGTATATTGATATTATCCTGCTAATAAATTTAAGTCCAAAATAAATTTGTTGCATTGAGTTAGTTACAAATATTGACCAGAAATGTATTTGGATCAATTCTATGATTATTGTTGGCAATAATCTATACTCATGAAAAATTCAGTAAAAAAAAGGGTAATTTCAGAGAGCTTTTTTCAAAATTAAGGGGCTAATCTTCCAAAATCACTGATATTTTTTTGTGATGTATGTTGAAAGCAAAAATTTGGGGAGCTTGCATATAGTATAATATCGACCAATTTCTTCAAATAAAAAAACCGCCAAATGCTGCGATATACAGCCAATAGTAGAACCAGTTCTGATCACAGTAACAATAATAGTGATCTAATTTTTTTAAAAAAATTCGTGATGTCTTTTTGCTTGGCGAAATTAGTCAGCAGTTTAATATATATGTTCCTAATTTTTTTGAATGGTACGAGTACTGATTTAGCATTTCTTAGAGAAAATTTGAAGTAATTTAATATTTTGCTCATGTCTAATTTGGGGAACTGAGAAGTTTCATGAAATTTAGGATTGCCCTGGTAAAAGAATCTTGTTTACAATTAATACAAATTGTGATTTTCATTAGAATTGAGCACAATTTATTAATTATAAACTTTGGTAACTTGTTGAATTAATGATGATTTTCATTTATTTAGTCTAACTTTATTAATATATTTTCAAAAGTTAAATTTCAGAATCTTTTTTCCTCTGATGTCGTTTCATCTTTCTTAAAGTATAAATTTATTATATGAAAAGATACTTTAATTGCATATCAGTGATAATGAAATAACATGTAAATGCTTTTCTCCAAATAAGTTTTAAATTTGGATGAACTGAAGTATATTTAACACTATACAATACAGTAACAGGTAGAAGTATATATATAGGAGTGCATTAAGTGTTGGTATGTTCAGTGTAAAAAAAGTCAAATATTATCGTTAAAACAGAAGATAATGCTTTGTATATTTTAGGGAAAAAGATTGTAGTGATAAGTATATGCAATGTAATGATTTATTAATAAAAATTACTGTAAGGAAAATTAAGGTGGTTTAAGCTTTAGTATTTAATATGTAATTTTACAGTTATGAACAATTGTTATACGAAGGTTTATTGTATTTTTAGGACATGAAAAAAAGTGTATAGATATTTTATAAAAAATAGTTACATTGCCATTTTATGTGTATTTGTTTCTTTCATTCAACTTTTTTCTATAAGTTGTATGATTTCAGTATTCAAATTTGTTTTATGTAAATTCAGAAAGTTGACTGTATAGAAGTGGATTTTATAACTTTACCAGCTTGTAAGAGATCTGAAATTTCAAAATTCTTGTGATATTTCATTTAATCTGGGCCCATACACAATTCTCAAAAATACCATGAAAAGTTTTGTAGATAACGTAATGCTATCTCCTGTTTTTGCTTTCTAGTTCCTACGTGTAGTATATTTCACATAACTGGCTGTTTTCTTGTAGATTTAATTAATTTTAAAAAAACAGACAACCCAATTACTTGTCCTTTGAATTTAAAGATTATTTCCCTGTTTTTTACTAAGTTAAAATTATTGTACACAATTAATTCATACACTTTTTTTTTAATTGGAGGAGAATAAAACCTCCCCTCCTCCCAAAAGCAACAAATTTTAAGATAAAAATTTTATGAAATTTCTTTTTTGTAAATATTTTACTATGTATATTTTTTGTGAAGCTGTAGAATAAATTTTTCTTGTAGAATTTCAGTTACATGAATTAAGAGAAAAGGGCAATTTCATTATTTACTTCATGAGCTGTGATTGCTCTGAAACAATCCAATATGGAATATAAAGCTAAAATGCATGTAGATCTTAAAACTTTTATGTGGTGTAGAAGTTTCAGCTCAACTGAAACTCTTATTTCATCGGGAATTAATTTGTCATCAGTAATGTATTAAGACTAGTTTTTGCCATTAATTTTTTTGTAAACAAGGGAAGACCTTTTCAGATCTTACTTTTGTAAATGTATAGAAAAAAAAGCATTGATTTGATTAAATTAATTTTGATAGTGTTGAACTTAGAGTAAATAAAATTCGCAAAAACTTTTAAGATATATGTTAGTGATGAAACTTAATGATATATATATAAAGTGAAAATTTTAGAAATTCTGCATAATTTGACCTTTTTTCGCTTTTTAATCTTTGATTTAGGAGATGATTTTCTTTAATTTTTTTTTACTGTATCCTTTTATTTGTTTGGGTTGATGACATTTAATACTCTTTGTAAATATTTTTAAAATTAATACTTTTTTGTTGTAAATAAATTGAAAAAGCTATTCATAAGATTTCCAGAGATTTATTAGATATTATCAATAAGATAAAAATCGAGATGTGCTAATTGTACAAGGTATTGTGCACAATGAATATTTGCAGTTAGATCCTCGATTTGTCCTTATAGTATAGTGTTACATCCACAGAGTCTGATTTATATACCATATCATGAAATGCTTTATTCACTTATAGTGCATTCATGTAATGTTAAAATTAAGTGTCAATAAATGATGTATATTAAAATGAATTTGATTATTAAATAAAACTACTGTCTAATAAGAATTTTCGTGAAAACAATTTAATTCAATCTACTATAAAATATATTTTATTAAAAAGCATATTTCTTGAAACATGTTTCTTAATTTATACAAAAAAGTCAAATTTCTTTCTTTCTGAATGTTGGAGACAGACATGTCTTTAAAAAGTTCAAACCTTTTGAAGGGTAATAATTATAAAGGAAGTCAGACTATAAAACATATCAAATGTTTGTTTGTTGTCAGATTATTTCAGATGCCCAAAACCTTTAAATGATTTTAAAAGCTATTTCATTTTAATCTCAGAAGAATTCCTAATTATTAATCAAAACTTTTATATTAACCAACTTTAATTAAAAAGCTAAATTAACTTTTGTTTGTAAGAAAGTGTGTATTTTCCTTAATGTACAATATTTTCATAAGAACTTGTTCATAGTATGTTTCATAATTGAGGGATTATTTAACCCTTCGAGGAGAAAAACAGTAATATTTAGCCTACTTTTATAAAATAATTTTGTACTTGCCCATTCAATTCAATATGTATATAAAAGGATATCTTTTGGTTCAGTAAATCATGATTCGCTTTAATAACAAAAATTAAATGGATTAAATTTGAAGATTTTAGAAAAAAGAAATTTTCTTTTTAAGCTCTTATCCTCATAAATTCATGGGAATGTGAATATAAAACAGTTAATTCTATTTATTGGTTATATCACATTTTAATCAATTTTCAAAGTAAAAAAAAAAAATTTCATTACACCCCTATGGAGTTATTTAATAAAAAGATAGTACTACTTTTTTACTTATATGGAAACACTCAATAAGATAAATCAGGAAAAATAACAAAAAAATGCAATTTTATTGTGTACATCCATAAGAATTATATTGTAATAATTTCAAATTAATCTCAAAAACTAATGTCTTAAAGTATATGTATCATCTTATTAAAATATTGGAAACATACATGCAAAGTAATAATTCTTATTTCATAAAATCAGGTTCTTAATACTTTTATTTTTAGGGAAAAAAATATTTTGCCTTGCAGTTAAAATATTTCTATAATAACTAGCTTGTTGATACATTTGATACGAGTGAAGTTTTTGATAACTTGAAGGAAATTAACATTTCCTGTGGGGAAAAAAACAGGACTCGGACCACCTGGTCAATATAATTCACAATATCCTGCCCCTTGATGAACCAGAGTTCATAACATTTTCATGAAGCAATAACATTTTAAAATCAAGCATTTCTAGGCTTCTAGCACAATTAAATTTTAAAAACAACACACAAATTAAATAATTAAACATTATAACAAATTTCAACGCACTAATAAAAAATAACACTTTTACAAAATATCCTGAAATTTGAGAAAAGAAAAAAAAAGGTTTCATTATATAAAATTTAAACATTGGCAAGGAAAGTATACATTATAAATTTTCTAACTTTTTTATAAGTTACTAATCAAGCTATTTATTAACGCTTGAAGTAAGCAAGAATTAAAAGAGAGCAACACATAATAAATTAAGTCAAAAACTTTAAAAATTTTCGTATAACAATATACACATTGAGAAAATATTAAATAGTTCAATATACAATTTTCAAGAATCATTCTAGCTATACCAATATTTAAAGAATAAAATACTAAACTGCATTTGAATCAAACAAATATTTAAAATAAAACTATCAATGTACAGCATTCAAAATAGTATTCTGAGCTGTATTTCTTCTGTACACCAACGCAAACCACAACAGCAGCCATCTTTGAATAAATAAAGATCTGGCGCAATGTATCATGGGAAAATTAGAAAACGTTCTTTCATTTTACCCCCAAATCCCCTGCCCCATTGCGGGTACAAAAATCAAACCTCCTTTTCTACCAGGCATTTTGCCGGGTCGTCATGTAAACGCCTCGAAAGAGGATCCATGCCGGTATATTGCCGGCAATTTTCGTCCATGTAAACGGGCCTTTAGTGTAATAAATGCATAATGCAGTATAAAAATCGTATTTTATTGATTTTATGAAGGTTGAAAATATGCGGCTCCAACGTACAATAAAGTAGACCATGTGGCCCGTAATATCAATGAGTTTGACATGCCTGATTCAGTGTATCAATATGAATAAAACGTTAGCCCTCCCTCAAATTTGAAAAACATGTTTACACACAATTGCAAGACATTATACAGGGTGTCCAGCCTTAATGTGACCCAATAGCTAATTCCCGAACCGTTCGGTTTAGATATGCACTCTTAATTTGAAAAATGTTTTAAAATAGTAAAGAATGTTTTTACGTGCTTTTTTCGAACCAAAAAACCCATTTACAAAAATATAACAAAAATTAATTTTTATACGGTCCTCAGGGTCTATCACTTATATTTATGAAAAGATGCAGTATACAAAAACAAAGTAAACACAAAAAGTTTCATTTTATTACGATAAAAACTGGCCGAGTTATGGAACTTTGAAAATCATATATTTTATCCATTTTCTCGGCTATTTTCAAGAAGCTAGTAAGGGGCCGTCTCCAAAGTGAAATTAGTTGGAGCTCTGCCAGGAAACTTTCGCTCTTGCACGTCACTTTTATGTAAATCGTTTTTAAATTTAAAAGCAACGTTAATCATACAATAATGGAGTACTTAAGGAATAAAATTTATTCTGTGTGCATGTAAAACATAGAAAAAATAAAATATTTTGGACGAAGAAAACATTTCAAAAGCAGTTCCAAAAAAATAGACTTATATGCTGCGGCTTCAGTCTGATTTGCTGCGTTTTTGCTGATCATGACGAACATTAAAAATCTGTTGTGTAGTCGCTTGCAATTGCATACAGTCGTATTCTAATATTACGAATTCTAGTACGGGAGAACGAGATGTATACAAATGAAGAATACTGCGAAATGGTACTGTTTTATGGGCAGTGTAATCGAAATAAGAGAGAGGCAGCAAGACTTTATGCCTTTAAATTTCCCACTCGAAGACATCCATCTTATTGTACAATTGCCCGTGCTGTTCAACGCTTGTATAAAACTGGGAGTTGTCATAGACGTATTCCCTTGTCTCGTGCCTTCACCATTATTTAAGTTAATTTGGTCATTCTGATATAATAAAGCCCCTGATTCATGATTGGCACATCATTCCACATTATGCTATAATTTGAACGGCAAATCCTGTATTATTTTGCTGCTATTTGTTAAAACAAGCTGTTTTAATCTTTTCGGTACAAGTTGTATTTCTTTAATTTAATTTTTATTGTTTGCCATACAGCAATGCAAATTGTCAATCTATGATGTTTACTACGATGTTTTAATATTACTATGATGTTTTTCTTTTGCTCGTTCCGTAGACAGTAAATTACAGTTCGCTAAACGCAATGTATACACGACCCCCTTTTCTAAGCAATTCAGATGCTTCAATTTTATGTAGGCATAACTCGGTCAGTTTTTATCGTAATAAAATGAAACTTTTTGTGTTTACTTTGTTTTTGTGTACTGAATCTTTTCCTAAATGCAAGTGCTAAAACCTGAGAACCGTATAAAAATTTAATTTTTGTAATTTTTTTCTAAATGGGGTTTTTGGTTCGAAAAGCACGTAAAAACATTCTTTACCTTTTTTAACACATTTTTCAAATTAGAAGTGTATATCTAAACCGAACGGTTCGGGAATTAGCTATTGGGTCACATTAAGACTGGATACCCTGTATATACAGGGTATACCAAATCTTAACATCAAGCAGACGCAGGGTGAAAGGGAGAATTTTATTAGTTCTGGAAAAAAATAACAAATTCCATATTACTTGGTTAAGTGATGACTATCATATTTTTGAAAATGTAGAACATTTACAACCTCTATCATACTGTGAAGTACTGTGACCACAAATTTTTTCCCCACAATTTTACAGTAATTTTTTGAATTAACATGTTACATAGCTGTGCAATTAAAGTCACAAGTTGGCTAAAAATCTTTGCTGGTTTATTTAAAGTTAATGTACTTTGAGAAAATTATTTTATCTAACTTTGATTCTCTATAAAAAAGAAAACATAAGCAATTCATTTCAAAAGATGACTATTTTAATTAAGTACTAAAATATTCATAACAAGCATTGCCAATTTCTTTTTTACAAAAAAAAAAGAACAAAAAAAGATTTTTATTTAAAAAAAAACTCAATCTTAAGTGTGTAACTCAAAATAAGCAATACATTAAAAATTAAAGACATCTTTCTAATACTTTAATGAATTATTAGTAAGTGAGGCCATGAGTAGCCTAGTAGTTACAGCATCGGACACCAGACCAAAAGACCTGGGTTCGAGAGATGCCCGGTGACACCAAATACCCTACGAGTACACATGGAGTACGTACTCGTTAAATCAGCGGGTCCGAAAGTCTTGTGGGCGATCGCAGCAGAAACCACAGGTGCAGGAGAATATTTCCCTCCAGTTCCGTTCCTAAATTGTGGAGATAGGTAGTGTCGCCATCTATCGTGAAGAAGTCCAACCTGCCTCAGGCTCTGTGGCAACTTTCATTCCTTCCCTTCGGGAAGGACACGACAACAACAATACTAAAGCCGGTATCACACGTATATTTTCCGTGCAATTGTTTGGCGCAACTTTTCGCCGAATCTGAGGGGGGAGGGTTACCGTAAACAAAACGACATGCTCTGACGTCAGCTACGCTCTTTCTCCACATTGAAACATTACTCGCTGATTTTTCTGCTTCGAAAATGACCATCCAATATTATTTCTTTTATTTCGCTCGCGCTTTTTTTTGTTTATGAGGGTAAACAGAAATGGAGCATCATTCTGTTCAAAATATTATACGCCGTTAAAATATTGTACACCATTAAAATATTATACGCCATATCTGATGCGAAGCTACCACCGTTACCGCCATCTTGTTTATGAAGTAGGGCGCCGAAGAACCCCAATGGCTGGAATTTCAAGCAACTTTCTCAGCTCACTGGCAAAAAGTTGTTCGGAAGCCATCGCTATAGCAAAGGAGTAAAAATTACACGAATTCGACCAAAAATTGCACCAAACGTGTACGTGTGATAAGGCCTTAAGTGTTTGCTTTCTAACCTCTCTCAAGCCAATCGAAATTGTAACTGAACTGCACCAAAGGATTGTTAAAGTAATGGATGAAATAAATTTAGCTAGTTACTCACGGACTCATCAAGCAGTCCCTTTAAAAAAGATGTAGATCCTGCATTTGTGTTGAAGACAAACACTTAATTCATTCAAGTGTTATAAAAAATGCGCTTTCTATTTTATTTTTTTAAATTTATTGCTTACTTTTCAGTTATGCACTTCAAATATAATTTTTTGTAAGGAAAAAAAATGTTAAAAATTGTTATGGATAGAAAAGTAGCAAATGTGTACCATTTTGGAATCTTAAAAGTAGTCGGTACCCCCTATACCGACAAATGTTAAATTAAGCATTTTTATGTACCTTTTTCTCAGAAACTATTAAATGCACAGACTTAAAATTTTGTCTGTATATTATTTAGACTTTTTTATTTATGCTGAAGTGAGCTTTTTCAAATATATTGTGTAGTTTTTTTTTCAAAAACATGCAACGTAAAAGTATTACTATGAATTTTTTGAAAATTATCATTTTTTCCCCACAATAACTGACTATTACAAAAAATATTTTGGAAAGTTTAAATAGGCTATTTTTTGAGTAACTTGCCTGTTGTAGTATGTAACGTTTTTTTATGGAGAGTAAAAGGCGACATTATTTTCTTACACCAAAATTCAAACTACATTGATTTCAACTGAAACAGGCAAAGTTTTTGCCCGACTTGTGACTGCGATTAATGCTGTTGTTGCTAATGAATTAATGTTATGTGTTACCACCTGTTCGTCAGTGCTATATCAAGGCCCACGAAATTAATCATGGAAAAGGCTAGATTGTGCGCCTGTTGTTAGCTGTAGCTTTGAGGACCATGCAGGTAAAGTATGATTTGGGTCGTTTCCACTCCAATTTTGAGGACCCTGGGTTTGGTCAGGGGCCTCCTACCAACCTCAAGCGAGGACTGACGGCTATTTAGAGTACCCCCATGCAGCGAAGGCACTATACATTTGCAAACATCCATGCTTTCTCCGGAATTCGAACTCGGGCTCTACCGCAAAGCAGTCAACATCGTTAACTATACTAGATGGGCGGCACTGTGATTAATAGCATGATTGTACCAGATGACATTAAATAAAAAGTCTAGGTAAAATTGTGGTTGCGGTACTTAAAATGCGATGGAGGTTCAAAGTTATAAAAATAAGTACTGATTTTTTAAAAAAAATCAGAATAAAACATTCATATATTTTTTTACTAGTGCTTTTAAATATAACTGATGAAATGCATTAAATTATGATATTGAATGGGCTTTAACTTAAAAATCAAGCCCTAAAAAACTTTAACTTTCAAGACTTTTCTGCACACACACACACAAATTATGTATTCACTTTCCTTTGAAGTGCCAGCAAAGTTCCATTCTCCCATTTGCTCTGAAAGAAACGTGTTTGAACACAGGGGAAAGAAGCGAAAATTTACCAGGGGAAAAAGTTTTTCACTTAGGCTTAACTATTTTCCTGTGTCAAGTCTTGTCGTGTGTTTTGATCTAAGATTGAAAGTTTACTTAAAACTGCAGATTTAAAAAAAATTGTGTTTTGTTTAGCTAATAGGCTTCATTTATACAATTTCTTCCTTACCATTTCTTAAAAATTACCATTGTTTATCAATATGTGAAATTTGGAAGCTTTAACTTATAAACTAAGACTTCAAAACAAAAAAAACTTCATGCATCTGCAAATTAAGCTTTCACTTTCCTTTGAAGGACCAGCAAAATTCCTCTTGTTTTGAAAATAGAAAGGAGGAAAGAAACTTTTAGAAAAAGGGAATTTTTATAAATATAGAAAGCATTAAGGAGAGCTGACGTTAAAAGGAGAGATTTCACAGGAGAAAATTTTTAAATATTTCTCTTTAATTATTCGTGACCATCAAAAGTTGTGATATAACTTTTAGAACGTGATCATAAGTCAATAAAACTGCACATAAAAAGAGTAAAACGAAATGTATGAATACAATCCATTCACCTTTTCTATACAACTGCGATTGCTTATAAAATACAATACTATGGAAGTACGATTGAAATCTAAATTAGGTAACTAAATTTATAAAAATCATAATCCTACAAGATGAGCAACACAACTGACTAATTGTAACAGATCTTGTTATTTTGGATAATCAGATAATAACCATCTTTTATATTATACTGTGTAATGATTTTGATATATTATGTAACAAACTCAAGGAATTGAAGCTGAACTCCATGACTAGACTAGGATCACCATCATAAGCCTTAACTGTTAAAATGCAAAAATTGATTTTTATTTAAATAATAAAATCTATTATCTGTAAATAATGTAAATGCTTTTCCATGAAGAAGTGTTTTTTCTATCAGCATATTATGATCTTACTTCACACTCAATATTAGAATGTTAAATCACGATACACATGTACAACTAAAATCCTAGCATTTAAACAATTATATAGTAACATACTTTCCTAAATCAAGTGGCTTATACATAAATACTGAATACACTCGCAACAAATAAGATATTCAAAAACTAATTTTGAATTATTTTTATTTGTGTAACACATAACTGAGCATCCAAAAACAAAACTATTGTTGGTGCAATAACAGAGTTAGTGAACAATTTACTTTTACTTGCTATGCAACTTACAGCTATTTAACATGCACCCACAAAAGACAAACATATTTTAACAACAACTGACACAGGTTACAACACAGTATAAATTTTTCATGGTTAATTAGAATATTTTTTTAACAAATTGTTCATACATCGAATTGAGATATTTTGATTCAAATAATTTTCTCAAAAATGATTTCAACAAAAATAAAACCCTGAGTATAAACAAGACTTTTGATTTTAAATTTCAAATTAAATATATGCATATATATATATTTACTCACAATATAAAAACTTTTAAAGCAGTCACATTTTACAGCAATGAAACACAGATACACAAATATCGATAAATCTTCTAACACATGTGCAATGAGACCATTTACTGCTGCATAACAAGAATACATTTCACAATAACACACACATGTGCAAATGTTTAATTCACAATATAAGTGGAGCAGTTTTTACAATCAAACATCAACAGTTTAAGAGATAGATATGATATATATATATATATATTTATATATGGCACTCAGCATAATAAACAATACAACATTTGACAACTATACAAGCTAAAAACAAGAAAAAACTGGTTCACATTTGCAGAAATTTTAAAAACTTAACTGGATACAACAATAAATTTTAAGTCAATTTTCTTTTTTGAAGATATCAGGAACTACCACTAAAAATATTATTTCCGCTTAAACTGAATGGGGATGCAAGAAATATGCATGGCACACTTTCCCATCAGTTTGGTGTCCTTACATAAAATAAAAATTATTCAACACTCTAATCTCCTCAATATATCTTTTAAATAAAGTCTCTTATATAATATTAATAAAGACTAATATAATACAAACATTGGTATTGATATAAAACTTTCTGATGAATTAAAATTATGATTTATACAGTGGTGATTTAACTAGAATATTGTCACCTTTGAAAGAAAAACACAAAATTTATCAATGGCACAAGCAAGTAACAAAATACTTTATGACTTTATAAAACTACAGTTTCTTTGAGCAAACAGTCCATTTAAGTTCACAATACATGCTACTATATTTGCCTAAATATGAACACATACATTTACACAAAAAAATAACATCTGCATTCGGCAAACAATAAATAAGTGGGGAGAAAGGGTTGATAAAGCAGACCAGTTTTGCTTAGTCCAATTATAAGCCATTTGAACAGTTATCACACAGCAAAAATATACCTAACATTTATAATATCAGCACATCATTGAAACGATAGTTTACAGATGTTCTCCATAAAATCTCTCATAACGAAACTGTATAATAAAATATGGATAGCATGTTAACTGCTTATGCTCTACACTTATATTAAAACAGGAAAGCACTTCTGCTGGTTTGTCTTATCAGTTATCACAAATAATTTATTGAATAATTAGTATTTGAATCAAAATAAAATGTCATTGAATGTTCAAACTGTAAACACAAAAGTTTTTTTGCCATAATTTTAAATAAAATTTTCCTTCATGATTCAATATTTGTAGAAATTAACCAAGAACGACCATAAACCTTTTACAGGAATATTTTACCCAGCAAAAGTGCCTTATTCTGCCTTTGCATATTTATATATATATATATGTTTCAGCATGCAATTATACACTAAGTACATCATTTATTTGGTGGTTAACAACAACACAACCATCCAATAGTAATCAAACATGTAAGTACTATCATATCAAGGGCTCTCTCTGTGCAAAGTAGTCTAAAGAAAATATATTTCTTCTTATGTGCCCAAGTAGTGTAAAAAACAGTCTCTGGCTAACCTTGCTTCGCTAGCTATTGTTTGGAAACAATTCCATCTAAGGCATGGGTGTAGAAAAACAATTTAATCATCCTTTAAAAGAAAGTCAATGTATTTCACTCTGAATGCAAAAAGTATTATCAAAATATTTTTATGACCAAAATTTCTAACAGTTGATTTTCTTTCATATGTATATACTCATGTAAAGGTTGTATAGAAAATCTATTTTCTACTGAAACAAAATTAAAGGAAGTTTTTAAAGAAACTAGTTCAAAATATCCTCTTCACATTCTGGTACTGCACATAAATCAGAAAAAATAATATAATTATGTGTGATCCCTACTATAACATAGTATTTTATTTCAATTTATAAGTTATGTTAGTCTAAAAGAAAAAACATTCTAGTGAACAAAAGCTATTGATTTTCTTTGCACATAAGACAAATAATTAAGATCTTCCAAAATTATCATTTTGATATGTTAAAAAACATTTATTAAAAAACAAAACAGAAATTTCAGATATGTATTTGACAATTGGTAGAAATTATAAAAAAAATCCCATACTAAATCTAGTTAAAAAACAAAATATTTAAGCTGTGAATTAATCAGATAAATTTTAGTTTTTCTTAATAAATTAATCCGATATTTCTCAACATATAATAATTCGTAAAATTATTTACAAATTGCATGATAAAAAAAATATAGCTGAATTAAAAGTCCCGATACCTAATTTTTTTTTTTTAAATATTTCAATATTAAAAAAAAAATTCTATTTTAAAATGCACATTGTGCAAATTTTAAACTTCCCCATTCATAAAAAATCCAATATTTAAACACGGCATGAGTTTTACGCAAATATTGTCAGCTAATTATGTAGTTTAAAAAGAAAAAAATGCATATTTAAGTCTGATTTTATTTCAAAAATTAAATGAATTGAAATGCACAATAAAAATAATTTCTTTTCATTACTATTAGGAAAAGTAAACTCAATTTCGAGGTAATTGCAGCTCCATTATATTGCATCAGAGCTCTTTTATATTTTATGTACTATTTATTAAAAAAATATTTTAAACAGAATTATTGAAACCAGGAATTAAACTAAAGATTCACGCCTTGATCATTTCAAAAGCGCAAAATCTGTAATACAATAATTTTAACTAAAAAAAATTATTCAATGAAAATCTAGAACAAACTGAAAATTGTTCAGGCATAGAAAATATTTGTGGAAGTAAATATATATATATATAAACCTTACGGGCTTACAAACAAAATATATGTTTAAATTCTATGAAAATTTTAACAGTGAAATAAGTGTGAATGTCTATGTGTTGAATGATTCACTTTCTTGCTGAATAATAATCTACTTATAGCTTTGGGTATATGTATGTATAAAAGTTGTAACATGTATGGTAAAAGTAATTGATATATAGAATATTATTTTGTTAATTCCCATTATTTTAGTTATAAAAAGCATTATCAAAGAACGTAGATGTGAATATAATAATTTTCCCATTCAAAGTTTTGAATGCAATTGACTTTTACAAAATATATTCTCTCAATCTATTGAAAGATATAAACTTCTCTATTCACAGTGGCGTTAACATGATTATATATAGTGTATAACCAGTATCTCTTCTAGTGTTGTAACACCCATGCCAAATTTTCAGAACTTCACTTCACTTAATCTACTTGGTGCTGTTTGGGCAGTCACAGAAAGTCATGCCTCAATAAGAATTAGGTGAATCACAGCAAGTCTTCTCTTCACATAGAAATGTGCTGTATGACAAAGATTTGCTTCCTACCTCAACAAGTACTGCAGCAATCATTTAATGACGAGAGATTTCCAAAATTATAAGATGCAAAAATATATATTATGTATAGCATTTCATGATTCAAAACCATTCAATCCATAGTCAAAATTTATTTATTATACAGAATATACATTGATTTTTTTAAAAAAAATAACCACACAAAATAAAACTGTAAAAAAAATTTTTTTTTGAAAAAATCATAAAATTTACTTTATATTCACTAATATCATGTTTACTGGAATTCACATAAGTTCTTTTCAGAACTTAAAGAATAATAAGGATAACAGATAAAAAAGATATTCCAATACTTCTTAATTTAAAAACAATATTAATTTAATACACTTTTTGAACAATTATAAATTTATTTAATTTTCAATTAAAATAATAAACTTACTATTAAAATATCTCCTAGATATGAAAAAGGATTATGCATTGAAATTAACCTAAAATAATCATAAATAAAATATTTCGTTCATTTATTATAAAAGAGAATAAATATTTTTAAAAAAAATCAGCAACTGTTGTTTGATAAGTAAATATACAGTATTAAAAAAATAAATATCAATATTTTCATCATACAAAAGAATTCAATACATAAATCAGAAAAGAATATATCTCTCTTTTTCCAATAGATTTTTAGATAGCTTTCAAAAAATATTTTTATGCTATATACTACAAAAAACTTGTGTGATGAAGAGGCATGATTGTCTATTTTTTTCCTGAACATTTCCATCAAAAATACAGAAATCACATATATTCAATCAGTTGGCTGCAGTACTTCAAGGAGGAAACATTAACGTTTGCTACAGGTTTGGTCACACAATTTTCTGATCTTTATATACATTCACAAAACTAGACAAAAATATTACAACCAGCAAAATAAGCTAGTTTCAATTGCGCTATGTCCCCCAACTATCAGCACTGAGTTTTTGACGTTTTGTGATACTCCCCTCATAGTCCAAGGTAGGTGGGTCTGGGGAAGGAGATGTAGAGTGATTGAGAATATGGCAAGGGGAGATATTTCCATGAACAGAAGGTGTCCTGCGTCCAGGAGATGGGCAAGGTTCACTTTTGATCCGCATTGAGAGAGGTGACAGCTGAGCATTACTTGAGCTCAGTGTCAGATGAGGCATTGGACTTCCGCCAATGTGAATCGAGTTTGAACTAAAATTTTAAAAAAAAATTTTTAATGGAGGAAATTTTTGTTAAAAGAAGGAAAAATTTATAAGACACACACCATTTACATTAATTACTGAGAATACAAAATAATAAAACAGTTCAAATCAGCACTTTCTTAATGTTTATTGTTGTAATAATCATAATTATTAAAACAATAATTTATGATTAAACTTTTAGTATTTATAGAAGAAAGTAAGAATTTCTTATTTAAATGTTTTAAAGCCTGATAACACAATAAATTTAAGATTCAAAATTAATTAAACTTTTTTTTTATATGTTTTTATTTACAAAACATGTTTAGTGAAAAAATTATAAAAGTGACACTGGATTAGTTATAGCGAATGCATTTAATCATCATAATAAGATTAAGAACCCAATTTTAAGTAGTTAAGGCTTTTATTCAATTAAATATGTATTTAAAAATATATAATGTGTACCTATTTAAATTTGAAGAGCCTGACCAATTGTGAGTAAAACCTGACGAAGAGAAGCTGCTGTTAAGACCCATATCAGGACTTAAATGGAAGTCACCTAAAAAAATCATTATAAATTTTAAAAAATACAAACATACTTTCAACATAAGCAAACAAAAGTTCTTTCAGTTTAAGATATTAGGCAATTCAATACCCTCCCCCCTGTTTCATTAAGAAATAACACATGCTCAATATGTTTTCCTTTATATTGGTATTTCATTGAATTATGTGTAAACCATTTTGTACTACTACTTTTTTCCATCTCTGCAGAGGCAGCATAATGCATCTTTTTCGAAATGTGTAGGTTTTACTAGCAAAATACCAGTCTAAATGTATTTTTATGCCCCAAATTGAATTACTTTTTTTTACCAAAAAAAGAAATTTTGATGAACAAAATAAACATGAACCATGAGGCAATATTCAGAAAGAATGGAAAACATGGTAGAACATCTAGATTAAATAATAAGTTATTCCTGACATGAATCTATTATTTAAAAGGGAACACCTCATTTCAATAACTTGGGTTATTTTGAAATATGTTTCCTTTCAATTTGTCCAATTCACCTTCTAAAAATAGAATGTAATAAATAATATCCTTTCAATTTCATTAAACAGGCACCCAAACTTTCTTCAGTGAAGACCAGACATAGTTACTTTAAAAGGTTTCTCATCTTGGAACCAAGATTATTTACATATAATATTTTTTTTATAAAGAATCAGTATTTTTTCCTCAATAACTCAATACCCCTACCCCCATTTCACTGAAGGAAGTACACATTTAAATACAGTTAAGGAAGTTGCTCTCTATCAACTCTTGCAATGTTGTTCATAGAATATTTAAAATTTCCACAAATTAATGAACAGTATATTGTAGATTTTCATCAACCATGGCTAGATTGTTTCAATACTCAGAGGAAAAGTAATATAGGTGTAAAATGAAGATGTGTGAGTTTTTTATAAATCTTCAACACAAACAAAATGTTATCGACAACAGATGGAAGACGAAATCAGGATAAAGATAGCAGCATTTGACAGATTTAATTATACAAATATAGGCAGCTAGCTACATACAGATAGTTAAAGACACTTTTAAGGCAAACTAATGATTTCATAAGATTTATTTAATATAAAAAGTTTTATTAGCATACATTGACTTTTTGGTACTTGAGCTTTTTAATTTTTTTTGGGTTTCACAAAGAAATTCCAATAATCTATCAATCTATCATATCAAATTCTGATAACAATATACCTTTGGATTATATTATACAATGCACATAATTTTTACTTTTGTTTCAACAAACAGTATAATTTTCAAAAGTATATCTAATATATAAAATTTTCGTGTCACAGAGTTTGTAACCAAACTTCTCCGAAACGGTGTGGCCGATTCTTATGAAATTTTGTGCGTATATTCAGTAGATCTGAAAATAGGACGTAAACTATTTTTCATTCCAATATTGTAATTAGTTAAAAAGATATTAATTAAAAACCTTAAAACGCATAATTGTCTTAACCCTGCGCGTTATTTTTCCCGCCTAGCGCCGTGAATGAACAGAGGGTGAAACTTTTCCGTATTCTCAACGTTATTCAAACAGCCATCCGATTTTTGTTTTTTAAATCAGACAAAAAATAATTACAGAATCGGAAAGATAATTTCTTTCGCCATGATACAGTATAATTGTTTTTGCAAAAAATAATATTTTCTATTTTTTATGATTTTTTTAAAAGCGAGTAAAGATTGATGCATTTTTATGAAAATCTTTTTCTAAATCATTGCGTATGAATTTATTTTCGTGTTATTAAAACGATATTTTGTGTTAAATAAGTTCATGCGTTTTTCTTTTTGAATCAGTCATTTAAAAATAAAATGCTGAAAACTTTTTTTTCTATGTGATTTTTTAAAAAATACTCAAAATTTTAACTCAACATTAAATAATTTCTTCATTTATTAAAATCATCGTACGAAACTTTTTTTTACGTTTGTAGAATAATGTTGTCCAACTTCTGTGTGAAGATTGAAAAATTGGCTTACAAATTTTGGATTTAAAATTTTTTTTTGTGATTTTCGTAAAATACCGTTTTTACGAGAAGTAATTTAAACAGTTTTTTTTGTACATTTTTTATTTTAAAGTACTTTGATTTTGCAATTAATGTGTGAAATTTCAAAACTTTAACATGAAAGTTAAGCCCTAAAAAAAAAAATGAAAACTTTAAAAAAATTCTCAATTGCGTCGAGGCCATTCACTTTGTGCTAGCTTTCTGTTTGGAAGACGGAAATGGTTGAGATAGCTTTGAGTCTTTCACTGATGCAGAAAAAGGGGAATTCCTTCATAACATTGCTATTTGCGGCGGGATGCTCATTCATATAACGCATCACAACCGATAGTTTTTTTTTATTCTTAAAGATTGATTTATTGAAGAACAGTTGTATATAAGAAAAATATATCAAAAAATATAAGGAAATATTCTGAAATATATTTTTATCACATAGTATTATTTTCTTTTTGAATTTTATACTGTAAATGTGTAAATAAAGGCTTTTCACATTTTTTTTGTAACTTTTTTTAAATCTAACACACAAAAACAACGCAATAAAGAAATAAACAGTCGTTTCAATAGGTAACGGTAAGAATTTTTGCATTAATGATATTTGTGAAAAATTTAATCGTGTTTTTACTTCGTTATTATTATTTTAAATAAGTTTATTTGCAATACATTTAAATGTATTGCTTTAAATAAATATTTTTTTAAAATAAAGTAGCATTGTTTCCTGTAAATCATTAAACGAAAATTTTCAATCGTTATGCATGGATTTCTTATAATTATGATAAGTAAACCATCTAAACTAAAAAGGTTCATACTTTTCTCTTTTGAAATCAGTGATTTAATAAATTTATAAATACCAAGCATCATTTATTTTGTCACGATTCGAATTTTTTCCCCTTCAAAACAATAATACATTGCCTATTTTATGATTCCTTCTAAAATGAATAAATATCGATGCATTTAAATGAATATGATTTTTAAAAAGTTCATTGATCATCTAGAATCAGTAATTTAAAAAATAAAAAGCCGAAAACTATCTTTTTTTTTTAAATTTTAAAAAAAAACACTTTTTTTTACAAAATAATGATATTTTGCATATTTTATGATTTTTTTCTAAAATGAATCAATATCAGTGTCAAACATTTAAAAAATCCCCAATTTTCTTCAAAATTTAAAATAGTAGTGAAATTTCGTAATTTGAAAATGTTAAACGAGAAAGCCATGACACGCACTCACGGGCCATCACTCACATCGTACACCCACACAAAAAATCTGGCGTCAGAAAGAAAGGAGGAAATTAACATAGGAATTAAGTTATACCCTCGGTAAAAGCCCGTGCAACGCTGGGCCATGCAGCTAGTATATATATATAAAGTAGTATATTATAATATTTCAAAAGTATAAATACAATAAATATATATATACGACAGAACCTCCAATAATGAGCACCTTTCATAATGGGCAAGAAATATTGTAAAATAAAATACTTGCTTAATAAGCAAAAGGTGAAGTACTGCATTGTACACCACCTAAATTAACCTATGTTTAGTCTATTAACATGTTAGCGTAGCTTGTGATCACACATTTTTCCAAACTCTAATTGAGACATATAACTCCAAGAAGAAAAAAATTTCAAGACAACCATAAAAGAAAAATAACCAATACAAATGATTTATAAAACCATTTGAAGAGTAACAATGAGAAGTGAACATGGCTATCTGTGTGTGGCACACACATACAACTGGTCTGTATCAACAACCTATACTGTCCTTAAGAAGAAGGAAATGATTAAGTAGATAAATGCCTCAAAGCAAGCAACTAAAATATGTATACAAAGTTTAAAGATAAATTAAAAGCAATTTCAAGTAGATATTGCTAACATGCATTTACAAGAAAGCAAAAGTGATTTTTGAAGATGCTAGGATCATCAGTGGCCAAAGATATATGAGAGAGAACCTATGGGAAGTTAAGAGTAGAATTAGTACACACAGCATTGTAAGCCATGAAAAATAGCAGAGAATTTTCCTAATAACTTCAGAAACCTTGTAGATTATGAGGTTTATCCGTTACAAAGGATTTTTAATTGTGTCTACATAACAGCAGAAGAGAATGTATTACCAACCAATGAAAGACCATTTCATGCTATTTTGTACAAATGAAAGCAGCAACCTCAAAATTAAACTGTTGTTTGTTTACCATTTCTAAAATCCACAAGCCTTTAGGAAGTGTAAAGACAAAAAAAGAACAGGCTAAAAGTGACATGAAAGTCCAAAGACAAAGTTTTGGTAATGAATGCATGACGTTTTTATTGATTGGATGAATGAAGTGTTTGCTTCTTCTATAGAAAAGTATTTTCCATCCAGATGACTCATTTCATGTATTGCCTTTTATGAACAATTCTCTTATCTGTCCTCCAGAGTCTATATAAGTTGACCTTCTTGAAGAATTCAAAATCGTCAACATTCAGTTTCGATTTACAAACACCAATCCACTACCCAAGTCTAGTGCAGCAGTAGATTTTTTCTAACTTAAAGATACTTTACACTCATGAACTTTTTGAGATGATTGAAGAAATTAATCTCATTAGAATAGCTTTGGAAACATCCCTTCCTTATTGTTACTTGTCTCAAGATGATTGAAAATTCATAGAAAGGTGTTACACTTTTGCCTGGGAGAAGCCTTGGCTTAAGAACGTTGTCAAATAAGAGTTTGAGAGGTTTGAGATGATACCTGTGGAGTCTATAGCTGATGAGACCAGTATCTCTAGCAAAGATTAAGGAAGTGGATAGCAATGATATCAACAAGTTTGTGAAGGCATGCAGTTAAAAGCTGACCACCCAAGAGTTTATGGAGATTGTGTTTTACAGCAGAAAGTTGTAGTGGAGAAGAGAAGATAATAGTAAAGCAACATCTGGTGCAATAAAAGAAATGTTAAAAGGGTGAGAAACTGTTGCATTGTACATTGAGAAGCATTACCCCAACAAAGCAGTAGCTATGATTGCTACGAATTTATTCATTGATAATGTGCTGCATTTTAATTACAATCTTGAAGTCTCGGCATAAACAATCAGAGAGAGAATAGTAAAATTTATCAGACAAAAAAAAAAACCCCCAAATTACTTCAATTTTTTTTAAAAATTAAATTTGTATTCCATGTTGTTTTTTCAATGATGGATGAAAAGATTAAGATGATTCCCACTCCTTAACAATGCACTTATGATTTTCTTCAAATAAACATTATATAAGAAAAAAATTTGATTATTTTTTAGGTATGAGATGTATTATTCATATTATATTCATAATTAATTTAATGGTGAACATTGTTTCACTTGATGTATGTTTTACATTACAAGTAAGATTATGGAATGAATTCTGCCCAGTTAATGAGGTTCCAATGTAGATGTATTTTTTTCATAGTATTTTCCCCCAATCATAACCCGAATTTTAAAAAAATCATACATGTAGTTTTGCTTACAACTAAAAAAGTAAAAAAAAATCTCAAACAGCACAAGAAATGCATGTTTAAATTTGCAAGTCACAAAGCTTTATAAAGAGAAACAACTGTTTAAGGCTGCCTTCCCTCAATGCTAAAGAATAGGACCCAAATTTTGAATATTCTTTCAGATATAAAAAAAATACTCCTATATTAATATTATATTCTGACTTTGGTATCCTGTAGAGAGCAGGAAGAAGGATATTTCATTATACTACTCATTTTTATCCGAGTTAAACCATTTTTTCTGGTACTAAATGTGTATTACATTTTTTTCTTCCTACACCATAATTAATTGTAAATGAGCTATCTCTTTACATATTAAAAGGAAAAATGAATTATCTGTGGAATATTTTGAAATTTTAAAAATACCATATTATAAATAAATGGATGAATCACAACATTGCTAATTTTAATGAAAATTGAAAAAATTTTCTGGCTAAAAATGTGCTTTGCATTTAGTTAAAGCTCTCTTACATTTGGAGAAAATAGCCTTAAAATATATTGTTCTAAAAAATTTTTTTTATCATATATTGGAGTTAGAAGCACCATTTTTCCTGAAAATAGTAAGCTGCTTATTTTTTCCCCTCATAATTATTACATTTGCATACATAAAGAAATTCCCAGCTGAAAATTCTGTTCTAAAAATCGGAAGATTCAAACAAAATGGTTATTAATTGGATTGCTTTAAAAAATTTGGTCAAAAATTTTTTCTTGTAAAAGAAGCAATGAAAAAATTTGGTAACTGAAATTGATGAAAGCGTATTTTGATAAAGAAAAAAATATTGCTGATCCCATTCTGGCACGACAGTTGATTTTTAGTAGAACATGCCAGATGAAATTGTTCTTAATTATAACTGGTGAGAGGAGTTCAATTACATTTACCAAAATAATAATAATATTAATAATACATAAAACAGAGCAGTATAACCTATTCTGACTGCAGACTCCTACATAAAAAGAATAATGTGAAACCTAATCATGGAACTGTAAATACAACTACACAAATTTGGTGACTGGCATTTATATACAACATGTCAAAAGGATGTGGAAATGTAGTAAAAGGCACAGAATAAATAATTTTCAGCTTGTAATTATTCCCACAAAAAAAAAATCACCAACACAACTGTTATATGAGGGCCACTTTTCTGCTAAGGCCTAGGACACAAAAGACTCAAGGGTACACAAAATTAGAGGGTGAAAAAAGGGGAAAAAATTAAAATTACAGCAAACATACCACCGCTTAGCCAAACGCAAGAGAAACATTTTTGCCCTCAAGAAAATAAAGACTGAAATGAGATCTACTATGGAAAATAAAAAGCTTAACACTTTGATGTTGCACTTGATATTGAAATGGAAATTGATTACAATGAAGTTAATTAATGATTTTCTCAAAAAAATCATTCCTTTTTCTAAAAATCTTAGTTGTACAAGTACAATGAAAAAGACTCAACAAAGAATGCCAATGCCAAAAAGTAAAAGATAAAATGATGAAAAAGATGATAATTAACAAGTTGAAAACAGTTCATACAATAATGTTTACTTAAGACTGTAATTGCAAAACGATTTCATTAATTTACTGTACTAATTTACAAAAGGGTGGGTGGTCCATGATGCCGTAAATTAAGAAATGAACAAGAGTGGCCAAACCATATCACTATCCTTTCCTCATGACTGTCAGTCCATAGGGGTGGATAATGGAAAGACTATTCAGGTATCAAAAACAAAGAAAGGGAGAAGAGTAAGAAGGTTAAGGAAATTCCACCAAAACAAAACAGGAAGAGTAAGAACTGAAGGAGAAAGGGCGCTCCACTCTAGAAAAAAGGGGCATAGCTATTGAAGTGCCTAAGGAACCAAGGAAGTTAAAAATGGCTCTGAGCTGTATTACACATTTACTAGTTTTGTTATTATCCACAAAGGGAAATTCAACTATACACCAGTCATTTCCTATTTTCATTTTCCACAAATTCTGTATATTACATTAGCATAGCAAATAAAAAATATTTCAAGATAATTAATACAGATTGCATAAATAACAAGAGAAGAATAAAATAAATAAGGAAAGAAACCTACTTGTATAGAATGACTGCTTACTTGAGTTAAAAGAAGACAGATTGGACGGATAACTGGACACATTATTAGGTGTAGAAACAGAAACTACAGGTGCTGGTCCAAGAGTATTACGACAATTCTAGAATAGAAAACAATCACATAATCATTAAAACTTATTCCTTATAGCAGAAAATAACAAATTCTAATTGTAAAAAGTTTATTCATAAGTTAATATTGAATTATCAACTTTTAAATGTAAGCTGCTATACTTACTAATTGTTAAGTTTAGTCTTTTAAAGAATCAGAAGCCAAAATACTTCATTTTAAAATACTCTTAATAAACAGAATCAATATTTCTCAAAGAAATACATTATTGGATACAAGCTTTTGAGATCTATACAATAAAATTCTTAAATTTGATACAGAAATATCCATAAAAAGAAAAACTAAATAGCTCAAATGTTAATTTTTTTGAAAATTCAAATAGTTTAACAAAACACATTTATAACTAATAAAACAGTGAATTTTTTAATAAAAACCCTGAAAATTATTTAAATAAAAAGTAATTACTTCATGTAATAAAAAAGTTTCAATATTGCACTTTTCACATCGCAGAAAAATACCTTTAAATTTAAACCAGGTATCAGATTAATAACTTAAAGCACACAAATAACAATATTTCAACCACATGAAAAACATAAAAAAGGCAACACGTTCTTGTGCAAAAGCTATTATTTTTTGGATGAACATACAAGGGCACCTGATGAGTCATATGTCTACAACTGTGTTACATAATTTGAAAATGAATCAATTCTAAAAATTGGTTAAAAATAAGAGAGAGAGTATTACCAATTATATATCAAACATGCATGACTTACTGGTGGTGGAGAATGGGTAGCATTTGGTATTATGACATGAAAATTGGATCGTGATGGTGATGGTTGCCTGCTATGCCTACCATCCACACTTCCATCTGGCGACACACTACCAGGAAGTGAACATGGAGAACTACCTCTTTGGTAGCCATTGCTTCCCCCTCTACTGACATCAAGCAAATTTCCTGTAAAACAGAAAAATATATATGTAAAACATTCACATATTTTACTTTTCTATTTTATCAATATAACTTACTACTGGAATTAAGTATTAAAATCCATAACTTAGAGATTATTTTCCCAAAATAAAATTACTTCTTAATGCATTGCTTTTTGCTTATTTTATAAAAATCAACAATATGACAAATTGCTTAAAGTTGCACAAAATGCAGCATGAAAGTACATTCTTTAACCAATTACATATTTCAAATTATTACTGACAAATAAAAATGAACAATACACACACACACACATGAATATTATAATTCTAAAAGATCACAGTGGGTAAATAGCAATATAATGACAAAATTTATCCAATTAAACATGTGCATTAGTTTAAGAATATATACATAATTTTATATATTAAAATTGTTTTATTTTATTAACTTTTAAAAGTATTTCAATTACAATGGTAGAATTGAGTGTAAGATACATTACTGGCACACTGCAATTTACACCAAGAGTATTTAGTAAATATCACATCATTAAATTTAAAAAAATAAAAGTTTCTTTTTTTTTTCACTTACCACACGAGGGAGGTTGTGGGCTAACTGAAGAAGGACCATGGTCAAGAACATTTGGTTCTGGTGTATAGCTCACAGTAACTGGCAAGGGTGAAGGTGATAATTCTGAAGCAATGGAAGATCCTTGAGGACACTAGAAAAAAAGAGCATGCTTTTTATTTCAAAAAATCAAAAGAGTATTATAACCAAAACAGTAAAATAGGTTTAATAGCAAACTTTAAACTTGAATAAATACTGAAGTACCTTGAAATACGAATTACATAAAATTTTTATTGACATACAAGTTATACAAAAACATACAAGAATTTGAAACCTGATATGAAGACACAATTACAACTTTATCCTGATTCTAGAGCCTATTTCGACTTATGAGCTTTGTCATGGAAAAATTAAACCCACATATCAAGATACTACAGTTGAATATAAGATGATTATTCTACCTCCCATTCTTAAGTAGTTTAAGAGTAAGTTTATTTGCATAAGGGCATAATAAAAGTAAAATGAATAACACATTTGCAAGAGTATCATCTCCCTTCCCCCCTATTTTAGAACAAAAAGGAAATACCAATTATTTTAATATAACTAAAACTGCCATTAATTGCATGAAACTTTGTTCAGAATACGAATACAGTTAAACAAGCATTATCAAAGTTAATTTTATTACTAGAATACTTTTCTATTTTTTATGAATTAATATAGCTAATACCATTTAAATAAATGTAAGACACGAGATTAGTTATGTTATATTGAGATTTTTAATATAACAATGCAAGGTTAAGTCACTAGGTTTTTAAGAAAAATAATTGTATTAATTCACTAAATAGTAATTAATGTGGAACAATAGTATGTTACTCATTCCAATCAAATAAAACCAATTACTTAAGATAAATATTTTCCATGTCAATCATAGTTTTCAAAAGTCTTAATGTTTTTTTAACAAGAGCACATTTATTTTTTACAAACTGAATATTAAAAAAGACATATCAGTATAACATATACAGAACACAATTTAGATTTTTAAATTTTTCATTCATACTTCACATGCACATAAAAAAAGCTATTAAAAACTATTTACCCTAGAACTTCCATTTACTTGAGAACTCCTTCCCATCATCATTTCATATTCTTCATTTACTTTTTGAAATTTAGGGTCAGGTCTACTCGAGAGGGAATACTGTTCCATGTCTGGTTCAGGGCTATCACAGCTATTAGAAGAGCCTTTGCTCTCCTTTTTATTTAAAACCTACAATATAAATTAAATATTTTGATACAAAATTTTAACATTGATATTTATTAAAAAATACATATGTCATGGCAAATTATTTCAAAAATAGATCTAGAAATTAGTACTTAACTGAATATGAAAACCAAAAACAAATCATAGCATTAAATCAAACCTCCTTTTTAATTATACTTATTATTTCCTTTAATGTATTTTTAATAAGGTAATAACACACTGACATTCTTGTGATAAAAAAATCTCATGAAATTAAATGCTAAATATAACTTTCTTCTATCATGAACACAAAACTTTGCCTTTAACTCATAGCAAATTGTGGTTTATTAAATCTTTTTTTTAAAAAAATAGAAAACTGATAGAAACTTGTCATTTACACATACACACAAATAGACAAAAATAAAAACTTCAGCTAATAAAAATAACATTTATAGAAAAACAATTACCTCAACTATGTCACAATTAGTTCTACTTTCATGAGGTTCATTATATTCTGTATATTTCAAAAGTACTTTGTCCATATCTGTACTAGCATACTGAAATAACTTATTTGTGCTATTAAATATGATAAGTGCTATTTCACAATCACACAAGACACTAAGTTCATATGCCTTTTTCATAAGTCCAAATTTTCTCTTTGTAAATGTAACCTAAAAAAAAAGCTATATAAATACCAAATATTGTACATCAAGATTACCAAATGTTACAAATATATAACCAACCTTGACAACTCAACACTTAGTGAATCATATGTCATATAAACATTAGAAATCATACCATGCAAGTACAAGAAAAATGAAACAATACAGTATTAATTATTCATTAATATGCGAGAGTATACAAGACAATTCATAAAAAACTACTCAATTAAAAAACTTTCGATTTTACAAGTAAAAAATTCAGAGTACCAAATAAAAGATAAATACAGATTTAAAAAACATCTAAACATATTATAACTAAGCATAAATAACAAAACTATTAATTAATTAAATATGCATAAGTTTTAATCATATTAACTGATATCTGCCAAAGGATAACACATGTCGAAAATTTAACAAATATTCATATCATAGCCACGAGATGTAATTTAATACATATATTTTAACTAAAATAAATTCAAAATTCTAAGAAGTTAATAATACTAAATGAAACAACTCAACTTGCATTGAAGCGATTTTGTAACAAAAAAGATTTATGGTTTTATGTGAATGGCAATGGCGTGAAATAAAAAAAGATTTAGGATGTCGAATTTTGTGTGGTTGTGAATCTGTTTTATTATAAATTGGACGAAACATGCGAAGAACCTTTAGGAGTATGTACCATTTCCTTTTATCAACAACATAATTTATAAAATGGCATTAGTTCTGATAACTCGGAAAAATACAAATGATTTTCCCATTTTACACTGATGTTTTACTACTTGCTCTTACTGAAAATGTACAAAAATGATTAAATTATAAGAAATCATGTAATTTTGAATCTTATATATATTTAAAAAGTATACATATTTTTGTATATTTACTTTTATATTTTTCCCTCCTCTTTTCTTAATATATATTTATATTTATAATATAGCATTTGAAAATAAAACATAATTCAAAGAAAATTCTTACCTGCCTATTCCTTTCATCAGTGATTCTGGATATCTGTATCTTTTTGCGCCCCATAATTTTTGGTTGCACAACTGCAGCTTTATAGAAGCCTTCCAGTTCAAAATTCCCAATAAAATCTACTGAAACAAGGGTGCTGCCTTCTAAGTATCAGGGCAACTATCACCGATTTTAAAAATCTAAAAGAAATAAAATTAAAGTTTATTAAAATATGATCATTACAAAAAAAAAAAACACATAGAAATTGTATTAAAAAGTTGGAAAAATTATTATACAAATATTATATTAAAAAATACTACATCCAAGACAAAGAAATTAAAATGAATACATCCAGAAAAGAACTGAAATACAATAAAAAAAAAACACAAAAAAGTTCTTTTTTGAAGATAAAAAAAATGTATGAGGTTAATTAAATATTTATTGAGATGTCATTATTTTTCATACGCTTATTATTTAAAAGCAGCATAAAGTGTAAAGACAAAGTTTTTCATTGATAATTTTTAACAGGAATTAAAATCCATATAACAATAAGAAATGCACAGAAAAGTAATATAATATATTATTATCTCATAAATATTTCGATATATATACATTAGTCTCAAAAGTAGATTATTCAAATGGAGAGGAACAAGGAACTTAGAAAGCTAGGTTTAATAAGAAGTAAATTGATGAGTACATTTTAGATCTGTAAAATGATAAAATGAGAGATGAATTAATTTTTTTAGATTACATTTAAGTGATTGAAGACTAATTAATTATACGACAAAGCTTAATTGCAATACATTTTTATTTAAATAGTAAAATATATCTAAACCCATAATACAGTGTGTGATCACTAAATATTAAATTAATATTAACAATTCTTATGTAAGGTAAAAAACACATAGTGAACTTTTTCGAATAAAAAAATAACTACATTCTTGAAACAGTTTAATAAACTCTTAAGTATTATACCATACTTTCAAGTCTAAAAAAAGTTTATACAAATAAGTGAAAATTACCATTTAAAAATCTCTCTCTATATATAGAAAAAGTTTTTCATGGTGATGTAACAAATTTATTTATTAATCTCACACAAACAAGAACAATAATAAAAAGGTACTAAGTCCTGTTCAATATTATGGTTACAAATTGGCAATAAGGTGCAAGTTTCAGTTCAATCTACTACTTCAAGCTAAAGATTAACACAATATTACATCATAAATGTGTATATGAAAATCGAAGGACCATATATGTTTGAATTAAAACTACATGTAAATTACAGTTTGAGCAGTGAATATGAAAGGTTGCATAATTTATAAAATGGAGGTTAGTCTGCAGTTATGCAGACAGGGGATGCTCCCCACCCCCAGTATAGGTAAAAAATGATTATTTATTGCATAATTTTACAGATTATATGATTTGTATACTCTAAATAAAAAACATAAGGCAGAAAAATGTAAATACGATTGCAAGATAAAAATTTTGAAAAAATTAAATATATAACAAATACAAAATTTATATTTCAAAGAGAATCATTATATAATTATTTTAATTTAATAACATTCTTATAAAATAATTTCATATAAAAATATGAAATAAAACTCCATCCCCAGTCTTTTAATTACAAGTTACATACATATAAACAATAAAATGCAGCCGATTACAGAAACAAATTGTCTCAACAAGGCAAAAATGCATTTACCATCTAAAAAGGTGGAACATAATCAGTTGTTGAAATACACTTGTATACACTCAAATTATTAGTAAAAATAAGCCCATAAAAATTAAAAATATTAATGTCCACAAAATTTATTATTCATCCTTTCACAAAGAATAATTTTCTTTTATTATATAAAAAACAAAAATAGCCATTGAAAACTTTGATAACAACAATCAAGCAAACAATATTAATTTAATTATTGAATCAAATGAATACAAGATTCAATGAAATTTTAAATGTTCCCACGGATTTCAAAATTTCAACTCCTCAAAAAAAAAACTTAATTCAATAAATTCCCGCTTTATCTTTCTCAATGAAATATATTAAGTACTATAGTAATTCAGTCGCTCTCCCACGAAGAAAACAAAAATCCTGTTTTACTTTTAAAAAAAAAAAAAATAATACGGAGCATTTTTGTTGAAATATTTATAAATTATGAAAACCCAACCATGTCCCTCTTTGATTAAAAATTAAGATCATTGTACAATTCCTTTTTTTTATTGACACAGTGTTCAAGAAAATCACATGTGAACAGAGTGCTTTGATCACTCTCCTATCCTTTAGCTTCCATTACCTAATTTCAAGTAAAGACGAAACCGTGAACGAACATCTTGGAGAAGAATTGTTATCTATTTAACATCCCTTGAATATTTGGCTGCACAACACGAAAAGAAAACATGAAAATTATGCCGGCATCGGAGAAAAATGTAAAAAAGAAAAATGATAACAATAAAGGGACATGTGTACACTCATAACCCAAAATAGTAACATACCTTACATCCCTTCAGCGTCAGAGGATCTGGAAGATCCCTCATCGGGCATGTGCTTTGAAGGGTTGCATTTCTTTTCGTTTGGCGCCAGAAAAGGTTGCCAAAGAGTAAGCCAATAAAGCTAAACCGTATGACAACGAGATACACCTAGACTACTGTTTATCTTTCTTTTACAGGTTTGTTATTTGAAGGACACGCATTCTCTGCACTTGCATTACGTAGATAATTACGGCTTTGCTTTTTCCGGATGCAACGCATAATTTTAATCAGAACGCAATACCTTTTTGTATTAATATGAGATACAAAGTTGATGTTTTCGATTATATTAAAAATTGAATGACGTCATAAGTTAATATTGTAATGGTTGAATGCTAATTAAAACAATAAGGAATAGCAAAAACACTAATTCAAAAAATACAAGGATTTTTTCGAATTACATTGATACAGTTATCAAATCTCATTTGCACTTTTATTTTTTCAAGGAAAAAAAAAATCAATTATTGTTATTAAGACCATTTTTGCATCAGATAAATCCTTTTAAACTGCTTTGTCAAATAAATTACTATCTAAAAATAAATTTCAAAACATTGATTTTGTGCAACAATAATCGCATAATTTTTACTCACAAAAAAAAACCCTCCTTCAAGTGAAGTTGGTAAATCCGATGTCAATTACATTGACATAATATATTTTTGTGTAACCCTTTTGTTTCAATATTTGCGGTTAAAAAATTTCTGATTGAAATTAAACGTCAGAATATATTTTACAACACAAAATTATATTTTAGTATGAAGGAAAAACAACAGTTTTGGATTTTAAACAAATTTAATGCTTTTAAATAAAGTCATTTGGCAACACTAATACAAATATGGTTTCTTCTCATTTCTCACACACATATATGTTCAAGGGAAAAACCATTTGTATTATTAGTAAAAAATAACAAGTATAAATAAAAAACGCAAAAAAACATTGAATACTTCACATACAAATGTTTTTTTTTTTTTTGTCAATAAATTTCAATTCTCATAACTGTAAGCTTTAGATTTTTTTTTTTTAAATTCCAATGTCTTTGTGAAAAAAAATCACTTTCATAAACAAATATTAATACCCTCAATTTGAAATGCTTTTTTAAGAGCGTAAATTTAAGATCTAAAACTGAAATTTTGCAGAAAAAATGGAGATTGAAATTTATAAAATTATCCAAGGTAAAATACTATAAATTCCTACAACCGAAATAGGAAAAAATGCATCTCCACTGCACTTCTACTTTTAAGTGCCGGTGATTTTTTTCTTTCTTTTTCTTTCTATCAATTTCTTTTATTTTTTAAACTGACTTTTTTTCCTCCGGTTATTTCTCCGTAAAATATCTATTTTTCAGATTTTTATGCCATTGATACGTTCTTTAAATTATGGCAAGACATAACTAGACACAACTGTTTTAGCTTTTCAAAGTCAGTTGCTGAAACTAAAGAGTTTTATTGTTATAAGGATTTCAAAATCCTTAATTTGATTCTTTACATTATTTATCAATTCCTTTGGAAACTACTGTAAAGGGTGAAAAAGTATTGCATTAGCGAAACGGCCACACTAATGAAATATTCCATATGCTTACGATAAAATCTCCTTAAATCTTGTGAAGAATTGATAAAATTATATTTTAAAGGATTTACTTTCACACAAATTGCTTTAGTACAAAAACGGTCGATTGCTTTTGTGATTTTTTAATGATTAGGAAGAGAAAATGAAAAATAATCATTTCGGATTAACCCATAAAAATTGTCTTTTATTTTATAAACATTAAATGTAATTTTGACGTAATAACACAATCATATGAATATAATACAGTAAAAAAAAAAAATGCTATGATATATCTTTCCAATTAAATCAAGATATGTAAGTAGCTGTATTTTGTTATCCAAGTAACATTTATTCGTATATTATAGTTCATTGCGTTAAAATTTTATTCAATTTTTACACGCTATAAAACAAAGCCTCAAAAAACTTGAACCGTTTTTAAAAACGACAAAAAAAAATTATTTCTTGTTAACTTTATAATGAATATAAATAAATTTCGATCTTACATTTTAAATAGTAATTGCTACAGTTTAAAAAACAGTAACAATAAAACTTTACTTTCAAGATTGAAATTTCAAAAGTGATTTCATATAAAGTCTACATAAAAAAGTCCATGACATATAGTGATTATGGCAAACCGCATCGGTTTTTCCACATTGAAGGGAAAACACTTAGCCGATGACTTAAGCCATGCTTTTCTCTAGGGATTTTTTTTAGAGCTGTAGAACACAAAGGAAGAGGAAGACTCGATTTATGCGAGCCTACAAACTATTTAACTACTAGGTTAAAGAATGGATAAAGGTTTTTAAAAAAAATTGGTGCTATCTTTTGGGCACCGAAAATCATCTATTTTCGGAAATAAGTACATTTTTACTATGTGTGATTGCCAATCGAGCATTTTTTAATGATTGAAAATGAATACTTATTAATTTCTTAAAAATATATTAGTAAATTCAGAGAATGATACTTTACTTTCAATGCGCTCTTATGATCACTATCAACATATCAGAATCTTTGGTTTCACTTTACTATATTTTTATTAAGTTGATATCATTATTTCACACTCTAAAAAGATTCAAAGACTATTTAATCAAGGTTTTTTTTAAAGAAGATGAATCTAGAATTTTTTTTAGAAATACAACACAACAAAATTACATGAACAGAGTAAATGTGTGTCCGTACATAATAATTGGATTCACAAACACAACTACTCATTATTTAGCCTAATTGTATAATACTGAAACATGGGGGGGGGGGAGATTAATATACGCTGGAATCTGAACAATGAATGTTGCTATTACAAGCTAGTTTAGTCTTTGTTTTTTCACATTCTTAATTTTCTGAATGATGAACGCGGTTTGGGGAGTTATTTACCCAAACACTATATAAAATTTTTTAAAAAAACAAGCAAATCTATTGAGTTTCATAGTACTGAATTACGATCAATAAATAGGAAACAATTTTTCAATAATGACTGGCATGATAAATTATTCGAATACGCTCTCTGCTTTCTTTTATTTTATTTAATTTGAATAAAAAAGATCATTTATTTTTAATAAATTTATAATAGTATTCAAAAGTTAAGTATGTGGAAAAAATTGAATTTTTACTCCCCACAAGAGTAAATGTGTTAAAACAAATACATTTAACTTATAACCAAATAAAAATGTGAGTGAAAAAATTTTGTTCATTGATAAGATAAGAAATCCTTTATCGTTTAAATGCATCACCGTCAATCTTAAAACACAGAAATTTGGAAGAATAAAAATTTTCTTCGTAGTCAATGTTTATTCATAAATAAAATCAAGCAGGTGATTATTCATTCATATGATTTTTATTTCAAGAAAATATTCATTCAAAAATTCAAGAAAATAAAAAATTCGAAACTTGGAGTAAACGAGTCAGTGTTTTATTTAACGTCAAACCATAAAGCAACACGAGGGTTATTGGCGACGAACCTCGTAATTTTGAACCATGGTCAAGTGATGAGGATGACACCTGAGCTGGCACCGTCCAAATTACTACACTACGACAACGGGAGGACTTTCAGCCTCGAAAGATTTAACGTGAATCAGCCTCTCTGCACAGCATGTCTTCAATGGCACTAGGCTTGAACCCATAAAACGTCGGCACGAGTCCTTGACCATGACCACTAGGCTACCGCGGCCACTTCAATATTTGGAATTTAAATTTATAAGACAATACAAATCAAAAGTTTTTTAGAAAACATTTAACAAACATTAATGTATTGTAATAAGCTTATAAAAAAGATTACTTAATTTTCTCAAACATATACTAATGAAAATTGAACAAAAACGACATCAAATGTTTAAACATTTGAAAGTATTTTAAAGTTGAAATCTTTAAATATATTATATACATTACTTCAACACACAAACGCATTTAAAACTATTTTAAATTCAAATTTTAAAAATATATATATATATTAGCTCTATTTAACAATACACATTAAAAAACATAAACACTGTTGAAATTAGCTAATTATTATTCAAGTAATTAAAAATATCAATTATTAATCCAGCAAAACACTTTTTAACCTATTTCAACTGTAAGCTATACACAACACGCCATTTTCTATCTTTGATATAAATTTAAAAACAAGATATCAATCATTGGCATGGCCTAATAATTTTAGAGCGTTTTTCCCATGTTGTATTTTACAATAATGCAATTAATGAACTTTTTACTAACAAGAAAGTAGTACTATACTTAAAATAAATTTTTTTTTTATATATATAATTTAAATATGATTCGGCTCATCTAGGGCACAAATGCGACCAAATGCCGAAAACCCGAGGTCAATCGGTTGCTTACTGGCTGAGAAAAAGGTACGACAAAATATGGAATGAAGACGAGGACGAAGACGAAATTTGCGTCCTAAAGCGCTTTTTTTACACTACGTGAAAAACGCGCTAAAAATGTCTACATCCGGTTGATCAACTTTCCAACCACACATAGAGAAAAACAATGCACAGACAACTCAAACACACATACACACAAAGGTTCACTATTCTTTTTGATTGATATATAATTTGACCTTCAAATTAATTTTATGACTATCAATTCTTCGCAGAGAACTTGAAATCATCTCTTAGCATATAAGATTTAAAATGAATTGATGACACATCCGGTACATTAAGTTCATTCGAACCCTTACATTTTATTAGAATATTTACTTCAATAACACTGGTTCATGAACAGTAAATTGTAAAATCAGCGACAAAGTGTTTATGATTTAATTGTCATAAGAAGAAAACTCATAAAAATCTTTCGTAGCCAAGGTTAATGTTTAGCACAATGTTTTATTTAATTAGACACATTAGCAATAAATACATCTTAATTTCGTTTCTTTTGATATAAGTACAGCCACACTGCGTAACAAAGTGAAACTTTTTCTAACGTTATTTTCAACAATTTTGAAGAATGAAAGAAGATAGAGCATGGAGGATGACTTTTTTCTTTCTGGATTTTAAGATATATTTTGAAGTCACAAATTAAAAATATTTCAAAAAAGAAATAAATACAACAGAATAAAAATATTTTAATTGCAGCACAACATACATTTTTAATCAAATTAAATTAATGAAACTGTTAAAATTGTCCTTTATCAGAGAGCAATTTTATGAATTACATTTCCATATTCAAAAGTAAAATTGTTTAGAAATGTTCAAATCTTATACAATAAAATATTTAACCAAAATTCATAAAAAAATTTATTTTTTATACATCATATGGAAAGATATCACACTTGGAAATGGTTTCCAATATTAGAATATATAATTTTATAATGCTTTTAATTGAATAAAAGCTCTAAGAAATAGTTGTTATTATTATTGTATAAATTACTTTATACTTCAGAAGAATCCAAGTAAGAAAGTTTCAAAATAATTACTTGACTTCAAAATACTGCCTTTGTGTCATTCCCAGTACAAAGATAATATTTTACATGTTTATAATAGCATCTAATCCAAACCAATAAGTTATTGTGACATAGAACATTAGTGAGCACAAACGATGGATTTTAATTTTAAAAAGTAAATTTGTGAGAAATATATATAACTTTCTAATTCCATCAAAAAAACAGAACCATTATATATAAGAGAACATTCGTTATACTTTATGTGTTTAAACTTGAAAAATTTTGTTAATAAAACAGTTTATAAAGCAATCTCATTTTGATATAAACAAGAAATATTGTAACGGTTCTTTCATTTGCACTTTAATCCATTAAAACAATTTTTACCACTTTTTCCCAACAAACAAGATTTCGAAAAATTACAAGAATTACGAAAACATTTCCAAATATATTTATTTTTTACATATTAACGACGTTTTACACAATTATCGCTTACATACCACAGCTCTTAAAATGTCATACACTTTCTGTATTTTTAACAGCACCAAAATTCAAATAAAATAGTTAATACTAAACACAGAAACTTCAGTATTTTATATTGTTTTTCTCAATTAAAAAATAATCAATAATAAGCACTTACATGATTGTATTGGTAAATAATATTTATCCTGATAAGTCATTTGTAACGTTTTTTGTAAATGATACAGGAAGCATCAGAAATGCAATTAATGCGTTTCATTAAAATGGTTGTAATACACAAAGAATTACATGTCATAAAGTAAAAAAAGCAATCTTTTGAACTCTTTTACATAATGCTGAGCAAAGAATTATTTTTTTAAAAAAAATTTAATATTAAGAACTTGGATTACACAAGACGGATGGTCATTCGTATAAAACAAAGCATAAATTTAAACAGTGGCGCATAAAGGAATTTTCAAGATGGGAGGGGGGGGGGGAGTCGAGAGTTGAAAGTCCACCATTCTCGTATCATACCCCAATACGTCAACAAACATATTCTGATTTTGTCGATTATCGGGAACAAAAAAGTCAAAAATAAATTATTGAATAAAAAATTAGCCATTAAAAATAAAATAAATTAAAAACAAATACTTTATAAAATTTTACGTACTATATAATCAGGATTATAATAATTAATGGGAAAAAAATCGGCCGAACCCGTGAACTCTCCCCCCTCTGTGCGCCACTTCATATTAATAAATATGCATTGTCCAAATACAGAAATATAAATATACCAATATCATTTATTAAAATTATGCTAAAATCAAAAATATTACGCATAAATTTATTTAAAAAGCCTTGAACACAAGCACGATTTCAAAGGTGTTAGGTTTTCATTAAAAAAAAAAAAAAAAAATTTTTTTTAAAAATTGAAAAACGAGTTTTATTTCATGTCCGAGCATATTTATCATTCCATCTACGTTTCAATCCCATTTGGCCTCACTCACACGTGGTAAGATAATTTTTCATCGATAAAATCTTATCATATAAATAGATAAAATCTCAATTAAGAGATTTACTTACAAAAAGTTAAAACTGATTAAAATAGAAGACATATTTATGTATAAAAATGCACACTTTCTAATCTCATGGAATAAATATGTATTTTGTATAGTACAAATAGGAAAAAAAGTTGACCATTTCCTAAGGTGGAGTGATACATATCTGGAGTACTTTCATATTCCAGATATGGTTACAGATATAGGTTATAATTTAAAGTCCCATCAACTTCACGATCCTGATAATTTCTTTTGGTAATCTTGATTATTTCTTACGCTATGATTGTTGTGCTCAAAATATACTGAATCCTTAATTTAGCCTCTACTAATTTGCCAATCGATTTAAGCTATCTTCTTTTCCTTCAATTGACACTTTACTGTATTTCTATCTAACATTTTATTGTTTTTCACCAGTTGAAGAATTTTCTTTCAACATGAAAGATGTTTTTTTATGAATACTCCGTATATATTACAGTAACAGACAAGCATCAAAAAATAAATAAAATAATTTAAAATTTTCAAAGCCACACAAATTAAAAGATTTTGGTATCTGATAAAACAGTTACATAACTTAAGGGGAAAAAAATATTCCAGAATATTAAGAAATATAACATAACGTTGCACTGCACGAGAGCTATTGGCGACGGACCTCGCAATTTTGAACCACTGTCAAGTGACGAGGATGACACCTGAGCTGGCACCCCCTCCTCTTAAATTCCCCACCACACGAACGGAAGGACGTTTGAACCTCGACAGATTTAACGGTCCCCTCTATAAAACGGGTCTTCAGCGGTACTAGGCTCGCACTCTTGAGTCGTCAGCTACGAGACTGCGACCTTGACCACAAAGCTACCACGGCTACACAGCCTGAGTCGAGGGTAATTTTTTTTCTTTTATTGCTGTAATTAAATAAAGAAATTGTTCAAAATAAAGAAAGTTTGCTCCTTTTTTTTTCCTTTCTAGTTTCAGAAACAATAATAATGATTTTTTCAAAAAAAAAAAAAACAGTAAATATGTGTATATGATGTTGTATACACATATTAATGTTTTGAAATGTGTACTTTTGCATTTACTCTAAAATTATACAAAAATAGACAAAACTTAAAAGGCTAAACACTTCTGAATGTTAATCGAATTCTTTCACCTAGAGTTACTTTCTATTTTTTAAAACTTAACTGGGGGGGGGGGGGGGACTGCGTTTGGAAAAGGTAACAAAAAATCTATATTTGACAACAAGAGCCAGGGAAAAATCAAAAAATATCCTTCACTCGAAATGTGACTTTTCCAATGGAATAAAATAAAATCCCTGAACCGAAATCGGAGCATCAATCGGAAAGGGAAGGCATGAAATTCGCGAAATTCATCGCCAACTCACGCAAATAACCCGAAGGGGAAATTATTTACGTCTCTACTACGAAGACTTTCGATCCGAAATTGCTTCCACTTCCTTCATATTTCGCAGAAGTCAATGACAACTCACACTTTTGGGTGACGAAGACTCATTCCGATACAAACACTTCCGAAATCGACCGAAACATGTGATCTTCAGCAGAATGGTGTAAGACACACACACACACAAATATATAGAATGGGGGGGGGGGGAACTAATCTAACGTAAAACATTCTTTTTTAGAGCTTTTCTTTTCCAGGTAAGTCTCCAGGGTAATTTCAGCACCACACACAATTAACTTTTTTCTCCCTTACCATGAGAAGTAAAAAGCAACTCCCCATAATTATAACCATTCCTCACAGTCTAGTATATATTTTAGCGAGATTGGTATGTTAAAGGTCAACCATAAACAATAGGAGAGAACTGACCACTTATTTTAATGCAAGGCACGTTTTCGAGGTCTGGAAATGCGTAAAATGTTGCTATTGTTCCAGAAAATGGTAGAGTTCGTTAAATCGGCCACAATATCCCCCCCCCCCGCTTAATCGACCTCTTTTAAGTATTTTTTATTCAAAACAAAATTAAACAGATAACAAAACTAGAAAAGTGGTCACGAAATTACGCAAATATGATTTTATGCATCCAAAAAGTGAATGGAATAAAATTCTACCATTTTGTGACTCAGTATCTTGAAAAAGAAAAATTTCAAACAAAACGTTAATGATTTCTATTCAATATGTTGTTACCAAGGAAACGAGAATTTCCCAAGAAAAACTTTTTTTTCCAGGAAGCAGAAAAACAAGGTAATGCGCCAACTTTGAAAGTCGTTTAAATAGTTACATTGTATAAATAAGAAATGCTCATCGATTTTTAGTTAAAACAGAGGAAGAAAAAGAGCCGAATGGGATAAATTAGGCAAAAGTCTATAAATAACTATTGTTGCAGTAGTATTTTCTAGTCAAATATAACTAAGCTTTTTTTTTTATTTTTATCAATGACTAGTTATTTTAAAATTTTACACTCGAAAATAGTAAATATACATCAACCGATTTTTTTATCTCAGAAACTATTGTGGAACATATTGTTCCTATCCCATTTAATATTTTTATGTCTAAAAATACGAAAACAAATCTGTTTACTTTCGGTAATAGTCAGCCATGTTTTAATTTCAATGCCGTTTAGTCACTGGAAATTCAACAGAGTACAATAACGGCAAACCATACATAACAAATATTTCAAACATTCTATCATTAATTTTACTTTATATGTGCTACTGAAGAAATTAATAATTTAAACCAGTGTGTAACAAAAAATTTAGCTGTCAAGTGTAAATTAACTAAATCATTAAAAAATTCATTTACTAAATCCTTAAAAAATTCAAATTGATTAGATTTGATTTATGTCGCATTACACAGAAAAATGGGTGATTGGTAAGGGTAAAGCAAACGAAAAAAAAGATCAATCAAAATTAAGCAGAGAGCTGTTGAAATCATTCTGATTAAATATTCCTGAGAATCAATAATTATTCTCACTAATTAAGACAAAAAACATAGAAAGGATTTCAAAATCAACAAAATTCTTCCTTTTAAAAAAATTTAAAAAAGAGAATTCCAAGAAGCAAATACGCGTAGAACTGTTAAAATCATTCTAATCAAATATTTCTGGCAATCAATAATTATTTTCCCTAATTAAGACAAAAAACTTTCAAAGGATTTCAAAATCAACAAAATTCTTCCTTTAAAAAAATTTAAAAAAGAGAATTCCAAGCAAAATTATTCATTTCACAACATGATAAAAAAATAAATAAATAAAACTAAACCGATGTCGAAAACTAAAGGAATGGTTGCATCTTTAAAGATTTGATCTCATATTTATGAAAAAAATATATATATATTTGTGTTTTCTGTAAAATATTCAAACAAAATATGTATCATACACAACAATGAGTAAAAATACATATTTATTTTGCTATCTTTTGATCTCGAAATAAAGATACAACACAAAATTGTTCCACTCAATTTCGTAAAAATATTTGAAGAATAATAATAAAAAAGTGTAAATATTAAAAAGAAAATCCCAGCGCGCAAGGGGAGGGAAGAAACGAATTGTATTTTTTTAATAGATGAGTCACGCGTTTAAACTTTCAAATGTAACTTCTGCTTTATATGAAGCTTATACAAAAAAATAAGTTAAAAAAAGCAACACATAACTTAAAAGATTGCTATAAAACGCGTCTCTACCCCTGTAAAACCCTTTTTCTCACAAGCACTGTTATGAGAGGGAGCTGCCATTAGCAAGGAGGTCAAGGCCACTACGTCATTCCGCTGTAAAAAATGCCCATCCTTCGGACAAGCGATCATGGCGAGAGAAGGGGTGAGGCGGAAAACATATTGCTTTTTTTGTTCCTCACTCCCTTATATTTTTCCCGCCAAACTCTAGCACCGTTAAAAAACAAAATCAATCTGGCAGCAGCCATTACGTAAGAAAATGGAAAACATGATATGTAGATAGCTTATGTAAAGGTGTGTTTGAAAGAAGAGGGGGGAAAAAACGTATTTTTTCAAGTCATAAAAATAAAATTTTAATGACAAGTCAAAATAAAATACAAATTTGACAACGCGCGCGCGGAGATTGAAAGGTTTTTCATACACGTTTTTGTCGAAAGATTTATGATTTTGGGGGTAAAAAAAATATAAAAAGTGAGCATCTTTCAAATAACATTTTTAAAAGAAAGAAAAAAAAAGAATATCTTGTATGATATTTAAAAAAAAAAAAAATATTAAAGTATGCACAGTGTGAAAAAACTGAAGAACGCTACTAAAGTCGGTAAACCTCGCAAAGCTTTCGCATACGTGATTTTTTAGAATGTAACTACTCACTCACCCATAAGAGAGGTCTGCATACGCCATTGACAAAAGAACTGACAGAAATTTCGTGGTAATTCTAAAAAATTATTTATATTAACGTAGAGATAATGCGGTCTTTGAAAAAAAATTTTAACACATAAAACTTTATTTCCAACTTTTTAAAACGTTAATAAAATATTTATGCATAAATAATACACTAAAAAAATTATCTGCAAAGTTAAATGAAAATTGTAAAATTAAATCTTTTGCAATGAAAGTTAAAAAAAACTTAATTTAAATAATTAAACGTTAAATAAACATTAATACACATGATCAATTTTTCTATCAATGCTATTCTCACAATTTTTGGAATTCTAACAATATGCATTTTTCTATAGGAGAAAAAATTGCTAAATATTTATTCAATAAAGCGCAGAAACAAAACGAAATGATACAAAAATAAACAATTATATATGGGGAAATTAAAAGTATATTTGAGTAATTTGATTCAATGAAGGTAACCAAACATCAGTGGAGGGAAAACTATTAAACAGATCTTAGTGTAACAGTTTTGTTTTACCATTGAAAAGAAAAATTAACAAACGAAATAAAATATTACTTAAATGGAAAACCTGTATTGTCATATTTAAAAATTTCAAACCAACTGTATTATTTTTCTTACCACACACGAAATGTATAAAACAATTTATTAAATTACTCATTCTAAAAAAGATATTAGTTCAGTCATAAGAAAATTTTAATATGATACAAGAAATTTTTTTAAATGAAATAACTTCAATCATTTTATAACATTTTAAAAGAAGAGTAATTTATTATTATACTTATGTTTGAAAAGCATAATGAATCATAAAGCACAGAACAATTATAAGAAAGATGTCAATTAATTATAAATTTGATATGTAATCATAAAAAATGCAAGCATGGCACTTAAAAATAATGACAAGCAAAAAACTGCTCAATAAATCATACGAATAAACAATTTAAAGAGCATGAATAATGTGCCCCAAAAAGGAAAACCTGATGACAATTTGATAAATTCCAATTTTTGAATGCATCAACATTTGAAATTGCAAACTGATTTTTATTTATTCGTAATTACTATAACAGAAATATTAACACGTTACCCTCTAACTTTCACAATTTTTACAGTATCACATTATGAAAATTTTCAACGGTTAGGAGTAAAAACAGTTTACAATCGAAAATGGAACAAAATCTTCAATCCATTCAAAAAAAAACAAAAACAGTACAAAAGTTTGTACAATTTGGTTCAAATTTCAAAAATAGAGAAAACAATTTTAAATAATAACACGAAATCTCCCAAATTAACTCACTAAAGATAACACTCATATGACATGTTTATCATTTACTTAAAATAATAACAAAAAATTGTCTTGAAACGTCCCACTGGCTAATGATCCAATTATTCGATATCTTAAGTGATAATACGCCAATTGTGGCACCCGCTTCAAGAGATGGTGAAAGAATGATGGCGCGTCTATCAACCAATGAGCGGGCGGCGTTAAACCGCAAATGTAGCGGCATAAGCATAGAGACGATTGCGTCACAACGAAGGAAGATCTCATGTCCGTCAGATCTAATATCAAAGCAGTAAGGCGAAAAAGACGTCGTTTTCCTAGGCCTAGCTGGTCTCACTGTGGGGAAGGCATGCACATGCGCGTTATGCTCTTCCCATTTCCACGTGACCGATGGCTAGTCACGCGAGAGGAGTGCGGTTTCGAAAGGGTCTCAACGTTTTTGAATACAGTATTTTTTCTACTAGAGAGTGTGTGACATTTGGACCTTGAGTAACGTTGTTTGACATTGAAAAACTCCTCACAACGGTAGAGATATCAAAACAGGTGATGGTTTCATCTCTCTTCCCCCCACTCTTCGCTTCAGAGGAATCAATAATGGTGAATTGTAAAAGGAAAGAAATAATCCCACACATTTATCCGTGTTTACAGAGAATGTGAACCCTGGGAATAAAGAATATAAGCATAAAGAGATAGTATAAAGAAAGAATGCAAGGAATCGTTATCTTTCGAATAATGGGTACTAAATTAAGAGTCCAGATACATTACTGAGCCTTAACATTGAAACATTTTGCGATCAGATATTCCAGTTTCATTTTCCAAACTTATTTTTCTTTCTGCTTTGTTTTACAGAATAACAAATACTATAGTTACACATATCGTGAAAAAAAAAAAAAAACATCAGAAAAATATCGAATATATAAATGAACTTCCATACAGACATGATTTTTGAAATGGATGAAATATGTTATTTCCAACATTCCTAGATCCAATTTCTACAATTTAAATGAATAAAATAATTCCGGGTTTAAAGTACCCACACACTAGGGAAAAAATGAATCAGCCTAATTGGATATTCTCTAGGTGGATGCACTAATTTCTTCATAGCAGAATTTTTAATAAATTTTTCATGTTCCTTTAAAATTGAAACATATTCTATCTTTTACAAAATAAATTTTTAAAGTTGAAATTCAAAAAATAACTCCTTTTAATTCTCTAAGAGTTCATTTTAAATGTACGTGGCTTGTTTGGCTCTGTGTGTGTGTGTTTTAAAATCTTTGTGTACACAAATGATTAAAGAAAGCATCAACATCAAAGAATAGACAAAATATTCTATAAATTATAATTCCACGTCAAACTGACTATATGCGACACTCACTTGGAAATTTTCTGAACTCATTATTACAGCAAAAACGTATCTCGTAAATCAATGAACAAAAATTGTAATGACATTTTGGTCTAACTCACAGAAAAAATATAAATGTATTAATTAAAAATTTATATATATAATACATATAGTTCTGTCCTTACCAAAATAATTAAATTAAAAAAATTCTACGAGAAACAAGATAATGAGTTTTGAAAACAGTTAACGTGAGAAAATCTACCACTATCTTGTTTTAATCATTCAGAAACGGTATGGACTACTAGGGTGGGAGGAATTTAATATCAGGATTTTTATTTATCCAAGAATTCCTTTTTTTTTTTAAATTTCTATTTGTTTTAAATAATAATGGTTGAATAAGAAACACATGAAATAACGTTTAAGGTTATTACTGACTAATATCTGATGAAAGAAATAACAATTAGAATACAGATTTAAACATTTAATTATGTGAAATTAATAACACATAAAAGAGCATCATCAAAAATTAAAAAATCTTCTGTACTTCCACCTAGAAAACATTAAGTTAAATCCTATAAATTTAACTGTCAACTGAAAAACAAAAATACTTAAATCTGAAATATTTTCTAAATTACATAGCACAATTACAATTTTTTTAAAAAAAAAGCATGACTGATATGCCAGTTAAAGAAACGAACATAAAAATTCCTTTTCTCATAATAAATATTTCAGGAATATTTTAAAATTAGGAAATAAATACGAAAAATTAATTTAAACTATATAAATAAGTAAATCTTAAATTTTACTTATTCTCACACAACAAATTTCATAATTAATCAAAAGATAAAAAAAAACTTTTTCTCATTAATATATTCTTAATACTTATTTTATCCAAAAAATAAATAAATAAACTTAAAAGATCACACATCAACAGAAAAAATAAAATATACATAAGAAATAAAAAATCAACTTATTTGGTGACGCGCTTCATACAAATTCTTCTTAAATATATTTGACAGAACTGCTGTACACTTGAAAAGAATGAAAATGACTGGTCAACTAAAATCTTACACGTACTGAGATTCACTTTTAGTGCAGCAGTTTAAAGCACATCGAACGCCGTTTTTTAACCTCTTTCAGACCAGTTTGGATTTCAAAATACATAGATAAGCCCTAAGGGCGGTGAAATAAAAAATTTACTTCTAACCAGGTGAAAGAAGGGCATACGGTAGATTAAGAAGATAAAGACAATAGTTATACATAGGATCCATTTACTATAAATTAAATTTTAGTAATTGGCATTTTTTTCTGGAGTTTTAGCCCTATTTTTGACTATGATCCACTGCATATGGAAATTGAACGTGCTTTGAAAGTACAATTTTAAAAAATGAATTTTACCAAATTTATTAGCTTTTTTATCGGTAATCAATAACGTTTATGGGTAATCATTAATATACTTATTCATGACCGTTCTATTTTTAAACTAATTTAAATACCATGCTAGTCGTCCTTTATTCATATGATTTTCTTAACGTTCTGGTATAATTTCGAGGTTTAGAATGTATATTTTATATTGCTTCCCTGTCATTTTTATCAACTTTTCAAACAAAAACAAAAAAAACTGAATTTTTTAAAAATAATTACGGAATAAGTTTGTATAAGTTTAAAAAATATCTATAATTACTCACAGATTGAATGGAATATTTTCTAACAAGTAAATATAAAATTTAAGTAAAAATGTGCAACTATGCATCAGAAAATTTAAAGAAATATGCTGATTATTATGTATCATTAAGAGTGATCAAAGAAATCATGAGGGTGTATAACAAACCAAACTCAAATAACTAACAAATAAAAATGAAAAACCAAAAATAAAAACACTATTCCACATTATCATCTGAAAATAAGAAAATACATAAAAGTAAAAAAGAAATAAAAGATGTTTAAAAAAAAAACAATGAAATACGAAGTGAAAAAAAGAATCAGAAAAATATCAACACACCAACTTCTCATATGTTTTTATTTAACATATTTTACGATAAAAATTCGTGGCTTTTTAGAAAGCAATAATAATTATTATAATGAAAATAACACAATTTTTCTTATAACAAATCTCTCTCTACTACTGCCGATTCTATTACGATAGAAAAAAAATTTTCTAGGCATATATATATATATTCAATATACATATTTTGGTAATTTTCCCTCTTCACTCTACAAAGTTTCTTCCACAAATGTATAAATAAAAATTAAATACATATTTATGTTAAGTTTTTTTTTAGATGAAAACAAGCAAATATTAACCAACACACTTCACCAACGTTTATAAATTTAAAAGTAACGAACTACGAGACATATTAAAAACAAATATTTATTTAAATGGTATTCATTCTATAAACATGAGAAAATATTGTAGAAATAGCAAATTCTTTCAGTGTTCTTTTCAGCTTCGAAAAGATCTTATTTACACAACTGACACAGTCAAATGTACGGAAAATAGTAATTAAATATCGCTCGGCTAAAGGAAAAGCTATTAAAACATGTAGGAAGAGAACCAAACCTACTTACTCTACAGATTGTCTTTTACGTGTCTCACCTGACTGCACATTAATAACGTCTTCAACAAAATCAACACCTGTCAGGTGCATAGATACTATATCGATATATCGTACTAAAATTATACTAACAGATTGGATTTCGGAATAAAAAAATACACGGAAAAGTTAAGACTGCAATACGTGTCGTAAGTACAAGTAAAATTTAAAAATAACTACAGTAAAAAAAAAAAAAAATAGCATGATGCGGGGAAAAAAATTCTAGCTCTTTTAGATGTAAAGGTAGATAGATACAAGGAATTATTCAATGCCAACAAATATTTCATCACGCAATAAGTAATATTTCATATCACGAACAAATTACAAACCGAATCAAAACAATCTAAACGGAAATCCAGATGCGACGAAATTCAAAGCACGTTTAAAAGGTAACAAATTATTAACGCTGAATACCACCAGAGCATAAATATAATATCCATAAATATTTCATTGTAACAACATATACTACTTTTCATTTGTATCATAAAATACTTATGTTTCTTATTTTTTACATTATGATCTTCACTTCCGAAGGCTACTTTGATTTTCTGTTTGTTCAGTTGGATACATGATACAAAAAATCATTTCATAAAAACTGAAAGTAATTACAGAATGAAACTGCATAAAGTGTACGGGAAGATAAAGAACAAAATGGACTCATGCATCTCTGTGACTACTTTCTAAAAATTTCTTAATGCATTAAATGCATGACCAAAACCATTTATTTTAAGTTTGAAGCAACAACACATCACAATGAATGATTCTACGATAGTAAATTAAAGAGGAATATGCAATCAAACTAGGCAATCTTTTGGATGACTCATTTCATTTTTTTTTTCAAAAATAAGAATTTTAAAGAGAATAAATTATAGTTTAAAAAAACTAAAAAACACGCTTTTATGGTTAATCGAACTGAAAAGTCAAAAATAAATTTTTAATTTAAGAATAAAATGATAAACGAGAAAATTAATGTAATTGTGGTAAAAGCGTCCCTCTTTAGTCGGGTAAAATTATCCTTCCATATTGTTCACGAATGCGTTATACACAGAAATAACTCTTCTCATTGTTTCAATATATGGTCCTCTTTTAAAAAAAAGCATTTACGGACAAAATGAATGAATTAAATTTTTTCTTTTCAAGGACTCTGCATGAATAAATTTCACCCGTAAACCTCTTTACAAAAAGAAACAAACACATACACAAAATTTATTTAAAAAGGCGCCATATTTTAAAAATAGACTTAATGTTTGAATGATATTTTACTATGAGGTTAAAAAAAATTTAACTCGATTTTTATTTTTAGTCAAATTATTATCTAGAAAAGGTTATTAATCTCTTTAGAAATTATCTATGTATTTTGTACAACATACAGTGATGAATGCATTGTTATCTAAAATTTTTTAGCAATCCTTCTATAGTTAAAGTTACTTTCAAAAAGTAAATCTTGGTTAAATCATGAAATACATTTACTAAAGAACGAAAATGGAAAGGCTTTGAAAAATAAGAAAAGTATATATTCTAGAAATCTTTTTACAAAATATAATTAATGCTGTACAAATAAATATTTTACACGTAAATACAGTTAAGTTGACGGAAATAAGGATTTTCCCCATTTTAGGATATTAAAAATAATATGAACATAAAATGTACAATAATAATATAAATACACTGACAATCAGGTTTAAATATCAATTTTTCCCCCTTTTAGCTACATGACTATAAAATAATATCTAAAATAAAAAATACAAAACTCAATTATATAAAACTGAAAAATTCTTTTTGTTACTTTCGTTATATACCGTTACATAATATCTAATATATAAAATTCTCCTGTCACAGTGTTTGTAAATAAACGCCTCCGAAACGGCTAGACCGATTCTAATGAAATTTTGTGCGTATATTCAGTAGATCTGAGAATAGGATGTAAAACTATTTTTCATTCCGATATTGCATTTAGTTAAAAAGATATTAATTAAAAACCTTAAAACGCATAATTATTTTACTCCTGCGGGTTGTTTACTTGGCAGAACTTCCATTCCGTTTCGGCCGAGCGGTGATCCGACGTTTTCCACCATCTTAAAATTGCCATCCAATTTTTACCGTTGAAATCAGACAAAAAATAATTACAGAATCGGAAAGATAATTTATTTCGCCACAATACGGTATAATTTTTTTTCCAAATAATGATATTTTCTATTTTTTAAGAATTTTTTTAAAAGGGTTAAAAATGATGCGTTTTTATGCAAATTATTTCTAAATTGTTACGTATGAATTTGTTTTCGTGTTATTAAAACGATATTCTACACTAAATAACTTCAAACCTTTCTATTTTAGATCCAGTCATTTAAAAAATAAAATTCCCAAAACTTTTTTTTAAAGATTTTTCAAAAAATATTGAAAATTTTAACTTAACATTGAATAACTTTGTCATTTATGAAAATAATCGCCAGCTGTAACGTACATGATTTTTAAAATATGCAGTATAAAGTACATATACTGTTTTATTTTACGACTATGTTTCGCAAAAATATTACTTAATTCTAAGTGTCCTGTGATTCTGTGTAAAGTTTAGAATCACTTGACACAACCAATAATAGACAAATGCGCAATATGTTTTCGGTGAATAAAACAACTTTTTTGAAGTCTGGGAGAATCAAATAAAAAACAATCCTTAATAAGATAAAATCCAATTTATTTTTATGATGTCTACCATTATTACGTCTGATATAACACAAAAGGGTATTTGCGTTTTATATCATATGTTACCAAAACAATCTTTTTATACCGATTTTATGAATTGATATAATCAATACGATTAATTAATAAATTTGAATCTAGTAATGTCGAATGAAGAGAAACAAGCAAAAACTCACTGTAAAGCTCTAATCAACAGAGCTTTACATTTATCAAGTTCTTAAAGAATTTGATTCAAATCATAAAAGAATTTGGACCAAAAAAAACAAACAAAATTGTAATAAGTTTATATTATTTGCATTGATTTTAAAGAACTAAAAATTGGATAACACTAGCAGGAAGAGGGCTGGCTTGGAAAAGGCTTCTAGAGAAAACTTGATACAAATTCTTGAATCAAGATTTTTTTGTGCTAAGATTACATAAGTTCATTAAAACAATATTTGAGTAATAAAAATTTTACGGTTGGAGATGTGTTAACTAAATTCTGCCAGCTAAATTTAAAAACGTGTATTCTCTGAACCAACTCATAAATTCAATGTAATGAAATTCATATATCTGCACTTCTCAAAAGCGTTCAAGTTCGTGCGGTTTTTGCAAACGCACCAGTTTACACAAAACAGCTGACGAAAAAATATATATTCATCCCTATATGAGTGATTTTGTCAATACAAAACCAATGTGTGCAAATCTAAGGAAATGTAGAGTGTGAACATTACATAATTCACGCACAGTTAAGAATTCCATTGGTTCACAAGCTTAAAGGAAAAGATTCGCACAGAATATATTTTCAAGGTCTTTCTGAACTAACTTCTATAATATTCGGAAAATTACAATGTTTTCAACCAATTTTTAATAATATTCATACAATCAAAATTCATGAAATATATATAAGTATTAAGAATCTTTTTTACAGGCGTAAGAGCTTCAACATGGAAATTAATTTCAACACTTCTAGATAGCGCGAAATTAGGAAGACAATTATAACATTAACTCGAAGAGAAAAAAAATCTTTTAATTTTTTTTTAATGTAAAAACTTGAAATTTATGTAAAAAAGTTTCCAGTTTTCTCATAAAAGTTGCACTATAATTTAATAATTTTCCAATGTTTTATTTTCTATTTCATTCCTAAAGGGTAAGAAAATGACATACCTACGTCAAAAACAAAAAAAATATCTGTAATTTTTGTTGCGGTTACTATGGAGACACTGGGGGAAAAAATATAAATTACCAAAAAAAGAAAGTTTTTCCTTTAATCAACTAAACGTTTTCAATGTAATCGTTTTTTGAATTAAATACATCTTTTAGCATTTTTAAAAAATTGCAAATATAATGAAATTGACCATCAATGAGCAACGATAAGATACATGATCTACAATATTAAATCGTACTTTGTCTCATCCATGCACAATCATAGAAAAATACATTTCATGAAGCAAATATAATTATCTCAACCGGGTATTCTTTTGAATTTATTTGAGCGATCTATAAAAATCAAAGACATGAAAATAAAAAAAGAATATCATGCAGCCCCTCTATTTTTTGTGATAAAATATTTCATTTCTTTGAAATTATAAATTCTATTTTATTTATTTGATATGACTTTTGAAAACAAAGAAAAATCTACAAAATACTTCGAGACTTTGTTTCTACTTTTAAAAAAACGAATCTAAATTTGTTTCAACGTGCTTTTTAACTTTAGCACACTGACCTTTATGGAACCTAGGTTTACTTAAGTGTAATAATATGCTTTTCACAGAATTTCAAATTTCTTTAGTATGTTAGATATTTATTCTTATAAATATTTACATTTTATTTAATCAATAATATAATAGTATTGTTGATTTTTATAACACTAACATTATTTATGAAAAAATAAATGGTTATTTTTCGACTATACAAAGATACCTTTTTAACATAGTCAATATAACATAAATATATTATCAAACGCTTTCATGAGTGCATATTTGAAGGTAACCATAAAAGTTTATAAGGTTAATACCTACTTGAAAACAATTTAACGTTTCTTATATATAACTTCTAATAAAACAGCATTTCCCTCTATACATTACATAAACATAATCCGAAATTTCTATAAATAACATAAAATACAGTAAAAAAAAGAGCAATGGCGCATAAGATGTAAATTTTTATGATTTATTGACAGGTGAACACTGGTTCCTTTATTTTTTTCTTCCGATGAGAAGTAGGGGTTCACCTGCTTTTTTACAAACACAGAGTTTAATCTATGATATGTGTGCTTATGTTATGCTTAATGTTTCGTTTAATGATAGTACGTAATCCTTGTTTCCAAAAAATACGTTATTGTTTTCCAGGCAGCATGTAATTTAGTTCCATAAAAATGCAAACCATAACAATTATAAGAATAAATAATTTTAATTATTGAGTAAAATTACATTATGTACACAAGTTATGTGAATGTTGACAAGAAAGATTACATCTGAAACACAGTTAACATTTACTACAAGAAAAACCTCTATTTAAAAAGATCGAATAACAACTGAGTCTTTTGAAGCAATCTATGAGTTTCGGTTTTTTCCAAGCAAAAACTTTTTTAATGTACATTCCTTTTATAACTAATACAAATTTATGATACATTAATAATTGCAAACAATAATAGCAAGTTCTGAAGAAGTTTAATTATACAAAGCTATTTTAAACAAAAATTAATATTATATAATTTTATTTTTATAACAATAAACTAAAATAGATCAAAATATTTTGATTAAAGAAATTACATTTTAATTACATTCGTTAAGAAATCATTTTAGCTTGAACGTGCATCTTACGTCAAAAAATTTGACAGTGAACTTCATTGAAGGTAAACATTAAAAAAAGGAGAGAAGAAAAACCGTCAGTGGGGTGTAAAAATAGAATCGGTGATAACGTTACCATTAATATCGAAAAAGAAAGAAACAAGGCCATGCGGAACTTCCGTAGTAGGTCAGTGATTCACATTGAGTGAAACGTGCTATTAAAATAGTTAAGTCATAATAAAAGTAAAATGTAACACAATGCAAACTGAAACTAAGAATTAAAATATAAAAAGGAAAAATCTCATTACAGTTTAGAAAAATCTGACTACTTGTACTTTAATACCCAAAATATAATGATTAAAGCTTAATTTCTTTCAAGACAACAGAAACACAATCAAAAGATTTCATAAAGAGTTATTATTGCAAATGCATGTGGGGGGGGGGGGTTGAAAAAACACCACCCAGAACTTTTTATTGAAATATATAAATCAATTTCACTTTCACCAGTGGAAATAGTTTAAACAATATTGCAAAAACCCCGGCGGGAGCATGCGCACACTCGATACTAACGTTAATGGTCACGCGGGGTGACTAAGTCACCCCAATCCTTTTTTTTATAATCATTTTTATTGTATACAATAAAAATCGCGATTCCAGTGAATAATTTAATCAAGAGAGTATACTTTCCTACATTTAAGCACTCTTTAATTTTCTTTCGATAATTTGAGAAAAAATACCAATCCAACTGAACCAAGAAGTTTCAAAAAAAAAAAAAAAAAATGTGCGTAATTTTAATAAAGGACAGAAATCACAGACACTTTTCGCTAACATTACAGGAATGTTATTTGCAGACTGAACTGTCATATTTTTATCAAGTTATTGTAGTTTTACTGTCCTTTGATGATCAACAGATATGTAACTTTTCTTGCTTGTGTCTTTATGACAAGGCGCAGTGTGTCTTATGGGGTACACTTAATAGTTTCTTATTTTTTCTTGACGGAGTTCTTTAGGTAGCATTTGAAAATTTCCCTTTCAACTCAAATGTTTCATGTTTTTCAAATTTATTTTATCTATCACCGATAAATATTTATTATTTCAGCAGGTTCTTCCCTAGCTTGATCAGTTTCAACTTCCTACAAATAGAGATCACAAATGCTCATTTCTTTTTTTATATATACTATATTCTGCTCATTTACAATTATAAACCATAATAAAAAGTACAACACAGCAATCCAAAAAAGGACGGAGACTGTTGCGTATTGTTCACCATGATCGAAGGGCTACAACAGCCAATATCAACCGCAGCTACAGCAGTGACAACCCAGACAGTGTGTCTCAACACATAGTGCAACTATAACGCTGAATACAAGCTTCGCAGGGAACGCTCGAATTGAACCCTACGATGACAAACGTAATCAAAACCATAGAACAACAGCATTGGACCATAGAAGAATAAAAGAAAGTCTGGTCTAACGAATCATTTTGGCGTGTGAATGGGCATATGCCGATTTCCAAAGGAAACCCTGGCACCAGGGTGTACACTTGGCTGGATACAAGACTGTGGCGGCGTATTACAGTATAGGATGTTTCCATGGAGCACATCATGACACATCATCCCCATAGAACAATCCCTAATGTCTGAGAATTATATGAATAATATTACAAACCAGATGCACTCCTTCATTTTAAGTGTTTCGGGCAGGTAATGGCGTTTACCACCATTTCATGAATCAGAATCGTTTCGAACATTCTGACCAGAACATTCTCGAGAATTGCAAGTCATGTCTTGGCCTCCGATTTTCCCTGACATGAAACCAATTGAACATGTGATTCGACCTAGAAAGCCGAATTCACGCTGGCACGCTACCACCTCGCAAATGTAAAGGGGGAATTGCAGGACGAATTACAGAGTGTTTGATGCCAGATACCTATCAACACCTTGTCGAATAAATTATTCGCCAGAAGTTGGACGTTTCGAGGGCGGAAGGTAGTCGTACTTCATATTAAACAGCTTTTTAGATTATTATTTTATAAAAGTGTCTTTTTTTTAATTTTATTTATTCGATTTTGAATAAAAATACTTTAACGGTTATCTATCGTTCACAAAATGCCATAGAGCCTACAGTAACTTCAAACCATCCTTTTTTTAAAAAACTTAGTTTTACGTACAAAGTGGTATACTGATCTTCAAGCACTTTACAACATAAATTTAAAAAAAAAAAAATGATGATCAGCTAAAAAATTTTAAAAATATATATCTAACATATTTTAAATTTCTTATTTATGTATTATATTATCAATTCAATAATGTAACAGATGAATACGCACAAGCTAAAAAATTCTTCAAAACATGGATGCTCAGTGAAAAGAAAACTGAATTTAAGTCAAATGGTTTGGGTTATATAAAAAAATTAACTATTTAAAAAAAATCTTAGAAAAGAAATTTAAAAAATGGTCAAAAGTGGTAGAAAACACTTAACAAATCTGCGTATCTAATTGAAAACCGGAATTTCTGTACTAGATAGCAGCGTGAGAGAAGAATATTAAAGTCGCACTGTTCAGCTACACGACGGCTTTTGGCGACGGACCTCGTAATTCTGAACCATGGTCAAGTGACGAGGACGACACCTGAACTGGATCCCCTCTCCGAACTACCACACCACACCAACGGGAGAAAGTTTGAGCTCTCAACAGATTTAACGTGCATCGCTCCCCTACACTGCGGAACTTTAGTGGTACTGGGCTCGAACTCATGACGCGCCAGCCACGAGTCCAATGCTTTGACCACTTGGTTACCGCGGCCCCTAGATAGCAGCAATGTCTACGTTGGATAACAAATAAGTCAATAAAATTCAACCCTGGCAGATCATTTTCTATATAATTTTAACATGATATACAATTCAACTTTAATTAGACAATTAAATAAAGCAATGCTTTATTTTTAGCTGAAAATATAGCAGGATATTCTACAAAAGACGATACAATTACGATTTGATATAGGAGTAAAATACACTGAAAAAGTCGTTAGGAGATAATAGCTAAATACTTTAAACGGTGTTTCAAAAATTAAACATTTGATTCTTAAGTTCGGATTCTATATTTAAATACTGTTTATCTAAGGCAAAAACTATTTTCAAATTTATACTTTCTATGCTGTAAAAATGACATAAAAAAAATTAAAAAACACGTACAAGTGTTCATGGGGAAAAAAATTCCAAAAAAAATGTATTATTTTATGATTTAATGACAAAATTACAACAAATAAATAAGATTTCCAAAGCACGTGAAAAACATGTGACATGGAACAAATCCATAAGAATCGGATAATAAAACTAAGTTATATTTTCTGCAAAACACTATATTTGAACAAGGCTTAGATTTGTTAATAAAGCTTTAACATACAGATAGAATCATATTAACATCAGAATAAAGGAAAGCTTTAAAATTTCATAACAATAAATGCTATGTACACTAATTTTTAAAAAATATTTGAAACATGTATATATTTTATATTGTTCAATACAATAAAGGCTCAAAGATATTTAAAAAAAAAAAAAAAAGACAGCTATATCAAATAAAATTATCATCATAATTTTAAAAAAAGAAAATTTTGGAATTAAAAAATATACAAATACCAAATACTTCAGAATTCAGAATATTTCAGTTTGGAATTTAAAGTAATTTGAAGCAGCAACCAAAAATTTTATGACTTATCAATCATATGTTTCGTATATACAGATAGCAGTATGTATGATATATCACAAGGTGGCCCTGCTAGCAACTGCCTTGCCAATTTATATTTACATTATTTTGAAAATAGTTTCACAGATAACTTAGAATATTACTTTTTTCGTTATATAGATGACATAATCATTTTTGGCAAGCAAGACAACTTTAAACCTAACATTAATTTTTATCCACAATATCTTAATTTAATTCAGACAAATAGTAACAATTATGAAGCAAATTTTCTTAATATAGAAATTAAATTAAAAGATAACAAAATAGTTACTAATATTTATGATAAACGAGAAGACTTTAATTTCAATATCATAAAAGTACCGCATTGGGAGAGCAATGTGCATGTTTCTATTTTCAGAAATATTGTTATTAATTACACACTACGCAATAAATTTCTAGTTTCAAATAAATCAGAAAAAATAAAAACTATAAACATTTTACTAAATACTGTTTAATTCAAAAATACCCAATTAATTTTATTAATAGATATTTGAATGAAGAAATTCTAGATAGTAAGGATTAAATTTTCATAGTTTTAACAGGTTATTATTATAGATGTATTATTCTTCCTAGATAGTATTAGATATCAATTTCTAATTTTAGATAAAATTACTTTTTTTAAATTTATTATAACTTTTAAATCATATAATCTTAGAGTCTCTAAGATAACGGTAGTATGTTTACAATTCTTATTTTATTTCTATTCTTTTCATACTTTTGCTAAGTGCTATTTTTCAGCCATTGCTTTGCTTTGAATTAGTATTTGGGTCCAGAATCTGGCAGTAACTTGTTTATTGAACTCAGATTTAGCGCGGTCTCTGCATTTCTGTATGCAATTTTTAGGTAAGTTACCATTTTCTCATAATGGATTTAGATTTCCTATCCATTATTTCCAATAGGTTTTTGCTCGGTATTATTAACAGAAAAGGGGGAAGGTTGGCTGGTCAAAAAACATGTTTGACCCCACTTTTATATAGAGAAATTTATTTAAGAAAAACTTTTTTGTATATAAGATGTCCTAAGTCAGCAATGTTGATAATACTGTAGCATCCATTCTTTTATATTTAACTCTGTTATTTTAATTTTTTATATCTCCTTTTAAATTCTTTTGTCTGGTATCTTGCAATTACAATTCTCTTTAGTTTTAATCATGTTAATCCATCTCTCTTGTAGAGAAATTTTGATTATATATATATATATATATATACATATATATATACACTACTGATCTGTACATGTTTTTTTAAAAATAATGGACTATCAGAGTTCATGTGTGTGTGGCTGAGTTCATCTCACACTTACACCAATTCTATCAAAAACAGATCATTTTGCTTGCAATATTAGTATGCGTAAAAATAGTAGATTAATATAGAACAAATTTGAGCTGATTCTTTCTAACAAGAAAATAAATCTAACAAACCATAGGCGAAACGAGACGTCTGATAAAATTTCCTCATAATTGATTTCTCAAAAGATAAATATGATACTGCATATACTAAGTAATGAGTCATCTTTTTAAAAAAAGTTATCTATTTTCTATACGAAAATACTACACTATACATATATTTATGGTTTTTGCAATTATTTTTAATTGTAAGGAAATATACACCCGGTCACATTAATCCAAAGTAACAAATTCATTAGAACCAAATTAGTCATTAGTACCAAATTTATACATACATGTTAAGCATATGAGGAAAATGAAACTAAAATATTTGAAACCATATTGGATAGCATATGGAGCTTCCATCGGAAAAAACCATTTCAATTTCAAAAATGTAATGTTAATTCTATGAAATTTCCAGTTATTCTCTGAAATCCGGGACATTATTTAGTACACTGATTCATCCCAAAGCAGGGGAGGGGGAGAACGCTTTTCGAAGAATTTAGAATAAAAAAATTTTTAAAACATATATTTTCAATCATTTACGAATATAAAAGGTATTCGTTCATGTTATATTTAAAAAAAATTTTACTTGAAATTCGAGAAGTAGCACTTAGCAATGTTTCTTCGTTTTTAATTGAAATCTTGAACAGTCTATATATCTATATATATAATTATATAGAATATCGATTTCTATGAGATGTTTTATGTTTTTTAGTAATAAATTGATTTTTTGATAAACATTATATTCAAAAGCGACACGAAGGTCAATTTTAGTAACTCAAAAAATTCAATATTAATCGCTAAAAATATCTGAAATCTTAATGAATAATATTTTTACTATTTTTAAAAGTGAGTGAATATTAATGTCGCCCTATTCAACTACTCGAGGGCTTTTAGCGACGGACCTCATAATTTGGAACCATGGTCAAGTGACAAAGATGACACCTGAGCTGGCACCCCTCTCTCTTAACTTCCACATCGCACCGAAGTTTAAACTTCGACAGATTTAACGTGCATCGGCGGGTCTTTAGCGGTACTAGGCTACTCATGACACGCCAGCAACGAGTCCGTTACCTTGACCACAGACTACCACGGCCAATACTAGTTTTAAAAGTAAAAAAAAGTAAAGATAACTTAAAGGTTAATGAAACTGGGAACAGTTGTGGCTAATATTGAGAAAATAATTTTATCAAACCATTTAAAAACTGTTGAGCTCTAACACATAACTTCTTAAACACAAAAAGAAATTCAAATATGTGGAATTTTCTTAGATTTTCATAATTTTTAGACAGAAACACTGTTTCATTATATTAAATCTTTTGCAAGAGGCATTTAAGTTTTTCGTAATGAGAAGCAGCGGGATTCCTCACAGCTATTACTATTCAGCACACGTAAGCGAAGACATTTGGATGTATAAAGAGAAGTTAGTGAAAGGAACATGTGTGGTGTGTGTGAAGAATATTTTTACTTTAATGATCTATGAACAGTCTATAAATAGAAAATTCAAAAATCGAAACAAAAAATGAAACATTGTTCTATTTTTAGCGGATAGAAAACTAATTAAAATTTACAATTTATACACAGTGTGAATCTCTTCATCTAATTAGAACTCGAATTTTAAAGATAATACTTTTAATTAATACATTATAGATATTCCTATCTTAGAATTAAACGGTCGGTTTAAAAAATACCTGTTTATTAGGCCAGTTTTTGCCATTTTAAGCCTTTTTATTTATTTATTTATTTTCACTTACTTTTTTTCATATTCTTTTTAAAAAAATGTTAATATATTTTTTAATTATTGATATCAAAATGTAATGTAATTCCCTTTTTCATTAAAACAGTTGTGAACTGTTTCTATTTGAGAAATTAGATGCCTATTGTCAAGAAAACTTCATACTAAAATAAAGGAGCATTACTGTTGCGCTTGCATACGATTTTATATTTGCATGCAATATAAAGCATTTTGTTTTCATTCATTCGTATTAAATCATTCACAACAATTTTTTAGTTCATTATCAACTGATTCGTGTTTTTTTAAAAAACCGAAGTCAATGCATTTTTAAGTAATTGAATTTTTTACTGAAAATTTTTTAATCTTTATATATCGGAACTTTTTAAAACCGAAAACACATCCATTCCGATGCCTGAATGCAAGATAATAAATACAAGTATATTCAAACTGTAAAAACCATTTACATTAATTCTTTTCAAATTTATTACTAATAGAATAAAATTCGTTAAAAAAAAATTAATGAACTGTGCATTTTATTAAGTATTGTAACACACGGTACAGTTTCAAGTCCGAAATGTAGGTGCCGCCATTACATATGGGCTTAGACCGGAAGTGTGACTGTACGAAACACTGTAGTACGGTCAGAGAGAGTTTGGATCTGGACAAGCGTGTGTTCCCCATTTCGATGTCCAATCCTGGACTATGTAAACTTTATTATTTTCACTTATTTTCTCTAAATGTTTGTCTCGTAATTGTCTAAGTGTCTGTTCTTTGGTAACTGTGCTATCTTTGTCATTAAATGTATTAATTTACCCCGAGATTCTATTAATTACTTTTGGTTACCCCAAGTAATGACGTAAGCGGCAGTTACAGTATATACTTATTTTAAAATTTAAAGGAATAACTGATAGTTTTTATACAGATTTAATTATGGATTTTTTCCTCTGGCATATTGTTTTATACATAACTTAAAATAATTTATAATTTATTTTAACTCCGAAAATGAATTTTATAAATATATATATCATTAGCAAATAAGTATTTTATAACCAACATTAACACTTGTACTGCACAAAAATAATTAGGTTTTTTTTTTTGTCTAATGTATGTACAAATGCAAAAAAAAAAAAAATTTATTCTCAAACAAAAATGTTAAATTTTAGAAAGATCTTTAACAGAATAAAAAATAAAAATAAAAAAACGATTACGTAAAATCCGGATGATTTACATTACCGTAAATCCGGCGAATAAGACGCACTTTTAACACAAAAAATAAGGTCGAAATTTACGGGTGCACGTTATACGCCGGGTATAAAAATGAGTTTTAAAATAAAAAAAAGGATGAGCGTAGAAAAAAAAATTAGACTTCCACATATATCAAAAATACTGTTTATTTAAAAGAAATGACATTCTTTATGAATTTGAAGGGTTGTAGTTCTAGAAGTGCTATTTTTTCTAACGCTTGGAATAAATAACTCGGATAAATTACTTCAAAACATAAGAGCATTGCGTACGTACACACCAGGTTTCTAAGTAAAAAAAAAGGGTGTGCGCGTTATACGCGCGCGGCGCAGAATATACCTAAAAATTAAAAATTGCAGCTTTTTAGTATAGGTGTGCGTTATACTATAGTGCGGCGTTATACATCAAATTTTACTGTATTTTTTTTAAATAAGTAAAAATACATATGACAGAAGCATTTTAAAAGCAATATAATTAAATATCCCTTGCCACAAAAAAAGTGTGGTTATTCATTTATAAAATAAAAGTCAACATTCAGTTTCAAAAGAATTTTTTAAGAAAGAAATAACAAAAGTCATAAGTTTCAAAACATAGAGACAGAAATAACAAATTACTCTTACAATTTTTAAAAATAACAAATGATTAAAACCATCATTGAAAAATTGAGATATTTGGTGGTAAAAAACTAAGATACACACAATTAATAATTCTAGAATAAGATTTAAATCATCAAACAAAATCACAAAAACGCATTTGAAAGTCTGTAGCATTTAGTTTCGAAAAATTGACTTAACTCGCCATAAACCATACGATAATGTAGGTGAATATGTAACACGCGCGCTCTCTCTCCTCTCTTTTTTAGTTAAAAAAACTAGTTTTCTAAGAAATCACGTGAACTTTGTTCAGAACACATAACTTGGAAAAAAAATTGTAAATTCATGATAAAAATCACAGATAAACAGAAAACAGACCAGACAACAACTGAACTTTATTTATTCTCGTATAGTTTCCGTCAGTAATCAAACTTTCCTTTTTCAATGTCAAAAATGCAAACGCAACGAATAATGCATCCAATTACAGTATGATGATTATTCAGCAAGAATAAAAACTTTTCTTAATTGGATGGGACAATTCGATGAGACTTGATTTTTAATTTAATTGAATAAGACAATTTATTGAAAATGGCATCAGATTGCGATTTATTCTGATTGAACTCGCATGTTAATTGGGTGGGCTTTTCTTGCTTTTGTAATATATATACACTCAAGAGCCAAAACATTATGACCACCTGTCAATAACGAGTTGGCCCACCTTTGGCGTGCAACACAGCTTCAACCCGCCTTGGCATGGATGCACAAGTCCTTGGTAGATGGCCGGAGACAGATTGTACCAGATGTTTAGGCAACGGCCACGCAAATCCGAGATATTGCGAATTAATGGTCTTTGAACTCTGAGCTGCCGTCCCATGACATCCCAAATGTGTTCTATCGGATTGAGATCCGGTGAGTTAGGTGGCCAGAGCATTAACTGGAGTTCAGCATCACGTTCCTGGAACCACTCCAACACAATTTTTGCCTTGTGACACGGGGCGTTGTCCTGTTGGATCATTCCATTTCCAGCTGGAAAAACAGAGGCATGTAAGGGTGCAACTGGTCCGCAATGATGTTCAGATACCCTATAGCATTCATGAGCTGCTCTACCACAACCACGGTCCCAGAGACGCCCAAGAGAACGTCCCCCAAAGCATAATACCGCCACCACCGGCCTGTGTATGACCTACTGTACATTGAGGAGCAACTGTTCGCCTGGAAGACGGCGTATCCTGACACGGCCATCGGCGTGATGAATGACAAACCGTGATTCATCTGATCAGGCAACTCTCTCCCACTGATCCATGGACCAGTCGCGATGTTCCCGGCCCCAGCGCAGGCGTAGTTGGCGATGACACTTGGTCAGCAGAGGCACACGAGTGGAAAGTTTGCTGCGTAGCCCCCATATCCAACAGTGTCCGCTGAACAGTGTGCTCCGATACTATTTTACTTGGCCCTGCATTGTATTGGGCTGTCAACTGAGCCACTGTCTGTCTCCGGTTTTGCTTCAACATGGGAGACAGTCTCCGACGACCTATTTTTTTTTGATAGCGTGTGGACGTCTAACACCATGTCGTCGACTGCTAGTTTCACCGTCATTCATTCACTCTGCATAAGTACTAACAACTGTAGATCGCGAACAACCCACGAGTCGTGCAGTTTCGGAAATACTTGTTCCGAGCCATTACAATTTGCCTCTATCAAAGTCGCTTAGATCCGCAGCCTTTCCCATTACACACAGAAGTAAGTAAAAGAATGATTCTTCAGACTCTCCAGCAGCAGTTAAATACCATTTCCACCTGATCACGTGCCTTCCACGTCATCCAGGCGAGTTCATTGCAAAATGTAAGGGTGGTTATTATGTTTTGGCTCTTGAGTGTATATATAATGTTGTCAGGCTTATATAATACTTCATTTTACACTTTAAGATTACCAAAACTCCGACACTCACTGTAAAATCTGTGATTGTTTCTCTTGTAATTTATTTTAAAAGTAACAGTTTACTTAGATAGAGTAAGAAACATTCTTAGCCGGTATGTATTTAATATAGTATGCGAGATAAAGAATCTCTAGTAATTAGAGATAATATATTTTCTAAAAGGAAACACCACACACGCATAAATCTCCAACGGCACAGATTAAAAAATTACTCTAACATATAACACAACAATTGGAACCCGTGATCAATACAAATGAAACGCACTGTCACTATCGAATGTTTGTGACCAATGTTGTTTCCCTTCAACATTCTATCGGTAATGTAGCCATTCTAGAAGCTCCGAGAGTCACCTTTTCAAATAATCATTCCAGATTCTTCTGGATCATTTTTAGGTGCTTCTATTTTTACTGCCTAATTAAGGAACCAAAAAAACCACTTCTATTCATTTAGAATTTTTTTTAAAGAGTAGTCTCTCTTGGCCTAAAATGATCTTTTTGACCACAATATCCATTGGTCGAAAAGCGAACAAAGCTAGAAATTTCCGTAACAATATATTGTTTTTGGAGAGGATTAAAATTATTACGCAAGCCCACACAGAAATTACAAGCATATTTTGACTAAAATTCCATTCTATAGCAACGGATTTTCTAAATTATAACTGAGTTTATCATATTGAATTTATGTTACAAGAATACGGCACAAAATTAACGCCTTTTTTTTAAAATTCTAAATTAATATTAAAAATAGGCCGAAATTTATAGTTTACTAGCTTCATGGCCGGCGTTGCACGGGCTTCTTCAAGTGTGTAGCTTTTTGCCCTTGAAATTTCCCCTTTCCCTAGTAGTGTCAGCATTTCATGGCGTGTGTGTGATTTCTGTATCAATGTCATTAAAAAATTTTTTAAAGTTTCTTCCACTTCTTTGCCACGTAGGATGGGTCTATATCCTCTCCACTTTGCCCGATTTTGCATGGGCTTTTTCCATGGGTATCACTTTATCCCTATGTAAATTTTCCCTTTTTTATCTCTTTCTTTCTTGGACGCCAGCACTTCTGGGTGTGTATGCGCGATGTGAGTGATTTCTATATTTATGTCATTTGAATTCCCATTTCAGAAATTTCTTCCACTTCTTTTCTTTGTCAGAAAGGTTTTTTTCTCTCCGTTCCAAGTATAAAACTCCCCCCCCCTTTCTGAACCCGTCACCCAGATGTCAGCAATTCTCGGTATGCTCGATACAAGATATGTCATTAAAATTATCTTTTCCAAAATGTCTTCAATTTCTTCTTTACGGAAAGGTTTCTTTTCCCTCGGTTTAGCCCAGCATTACATGGGCTTTTTCCCTCTTTTTTCCCTCCAGTGATTAGATCTTTATTTAAATTTCTATTTATGATTTCTAATTTACAAAGGTAACCTAGTTTAATCCACAAGAAAACAGACAATGTACGACTTTATGATTAAATAATTAATTTTGTAATGAATAATAAAAAACAATACTGATTTAGTTTTTTAAAAATAATTTATATCCATTTTTACTAAATAATGAAAATTTCTTACCATTAACTATTGAAACGACCGCTTATTATAAAGAAAGATTCAAAATGTAAATAATAGTACTGATGAAATATTTCAGTATTTTCTTTATATTCACTCTTCTTTTTTAAAAAATAAAGAAAACTATCAGTTGTAACGTATCAGAAAGTTGTCTCTTTTTGCACATGCTCCATAAGCCTCAAACTGCTCAATTCTGCCGTAGGTTTATCACAATTAATTATTAGTGGCATTTGGTGATTTTAGCAACTTTTTTCGCTGCATTTTTATGCTCTCGAAATGGAAAAGAATTTTTTAAAAAATATGCAAAAAAGCAGAAAAATTACGAAATTCCATAAATTTTTTTAAAGAAGTTTTACAATATTCCATCTTAGTCTAAACTTGCCAGCGTTGAGAAAGGCATATAATGTACCAATCTACTAGAAAAATAGTTGTAACCTTTCTTTTTTTTTTCCTTCTGAAATTTAAATCCAAAAGAATCCACAGAAATTTGCAAAAAACTATAAAACATTGTAGAAAAATTGGGACTTTAATAATATATTTCAAGTTGATCACATGTTAAAAGCATTTATTTTTGAAACAAAGTTAATTAATACAGTTACATAGAGGCAACGTCATGAAATTCCAGTTTTGCTGAAAAACCGATTTTCGACGCCAACTTTTGTCATTGTTGTAACAATAGCACAGTTACAACAATGCAGACAAATCAAAGTTGGCGCCCAAAACCGGTTCTTTAACGTTTTTAATTAATATCTTTAACTAATAACAATATCGGACCGAATTGCGAATCTAAACCATTCTCGAATCCACTTGAATACATACAAATATTTCATCAAAATCGTCCAGCCGTTTAGGAGGAGTTCAGTCACACACTAACGCACAGAAGATTTATATATATATATAAAGATAATCATTCCAAATCCCTAAGATCCCAATTCAGATCACACCAGTGTGATAAAGGGCCTTGGAACAGGAAAAATGCTATTTTACATATGATACAGTGTTCCCTGAGGTAATCATCATGGTCCTGAACGGGTTAGCTGCAGAATAGTATGGAACTCTATTATAATTGATCGTATTGTACGAAGGTCACCTTAATGCAGAATAACTTCACGTGACTAGTAAGTAATAGTTACAATTTTACATGGGGAAAATAGTTTGTTTGGATGAATAAAGCTACAGTCATGGAAGCTGCGCTTCAAAATAAAAAATAAGTTTTTCTTTAATGATAAATCGTTTAGTATCGTTATTAAGTACTAATCCAATATTTTAACACGGCTAACAAAAAACAATTCAGCAAAAAATAAAAAGTAGGAAGCTTTTTAAAATGGTCTTTATAAAAGCTTTTGCACACAACCATTCTTTTAAATAGCACATATACAACTTTTTAAAACAATTTAAAGGCAGTATATGGTCAATTTTCATAGTAAAAAATTTTAGACCATATATTAAAGATTTATGATTGAAAATTTAAGTACGTTTGTTTTTTCATACGAACAGTTTTTCAAAATTACACTAATCTAAGATCCTCCGGAACTGCTGAGTCTCTTGTTTATCCCATCAAGATGAGAACTTAACAACATGATTACGTCCCCAAATAAGTGACGTACATATGTGATTAATAGCGAAAGAATCACCAGATCGATTTAAGTTTTCGACAAGAGAAGGAGTCCTTGAGTCCAACAATCCGTTCTGTAATCATATCGTGAAATAACGCTTGCCCAATCTCTTTATTTTTCAGATAAAGGCCTCCTTGATAACACAGAGGATAAGTTGAAATCTCGGAGTTAACTCAATCATTAGAATAAAGAATAAAATAAAAGCAATGCAGTTGGGGAATTTTGAAAAATTATCCGAGACAAATGCAAGGGGGGGGGATGTGGTATGTTAAAACATGTGCACTCTTTACAGTATTATAAAAAATCTCTAATATTTCGTAACTTCTAGGAAAATTAAATTAAAAGAATGGGAACAGCAGAACAGGA